>NQII01010271.1:0-40173 GCA_002778355.1 Clitarchus hookeri | reverse complement strand
CCTTGCAGCACATTGGTCCAGATGTAACCGGCCTACGTGAACGTGTTACGTGAAGCGTGGACTCATCGTGCACCCCTGAGGCACGTCGCTGTCCTGGCAGGAGTGACGTCACAGCAATAGTCCCTACTCTCGCTTTCTCCTTGTGGCCTTTTTGCTGCTACCGCAAGTCTATAACGAAGTAGTACGTGATTCCTTCAGAAAGATATGGCCACATCATGCAGTGCGCGCGACGGGTACAGATAATGTTCGTTATGTCGGACACAAGCGATGGAAGCTGCTGATCTCCGGCGTTGGCTTATTAAGACGGACGATTAGCCATAATCACGCTGGGTTATCCACCGCTTACTCCAGTATAAAAGGAGTGTCTCAGTTCTAAACCTTCAATAGGTGTTTCACACCCACCATTCCTCAGTACACGTTCTGTTACGAACTGCCGTAATGATCATCAGGGTAAGAGGATTTTAGTAAATAATTACGTTCAAAAAGATATTTGATTCGTAAGATTGATTTAAATTTAGAATATAGTAACTAGTTGTGAGTTCAATTTTTTTTTCTTTAATTTTAAATGTTTCAAAGTTTTCCCTAAAAAGCTTTAGCTAAATTTTTTTGGGAACTGCTTTCACGATATTAAAATAATGAACACCTTAAATAATTTCTTGGAATCTTGATGTTTATCTAGCAGCATTAGTGCTACCATTTAGATATTCAAGCTTTTCCGAAAGGTTTATTTTATGTAGAGATAGGTTTCTGTTCTATTTTTAAAGGTTTCATATCTGTATTTCATCACGCAATCACACCGACTTATTTTGTTATAAGTTTTAAGAGGGTTTTTACCTTTTGTATTTGAGTGTTGGTTTTTAACACAGCTGACTTGCATTCTTTAGGCCGTGGGTTCGATTCCAGCTGACCTATTGTGGTTTCTTCTTGTGATTTTCCAACCTCACAAATGCCGGCTGGAACAGTGTTTCAATACTTGCCTCACAAACCGCTCACCCATTAAACGAATTCCTAACCATTGACTGTGTATAAGATGAAACTTGTTAGGAATCAAGAGAAGTGAGGAGCATTATATAATGTCCCGTTGTTACCGAAGGTATTGGCCGCATCACGTCAGCAAACAGGAATGAACTAAGGCGCCGGGCACGGCACACCTTGCTTTATTACGGCCATTTTCGAAAACCACCTGTTGTTTTCATCCGAGGTTTTCAAATTGCTAGCGTGTAGGACGTCCATTCTAGCTTTCTAAATGCTTTCTACATAAAACTTTTGAAAATTATATGTTTGTTTGTAGTTTTAAATAAGACATAAATCACATACCTTTTAAACTTTCGCTAGTATTATGTACCCTATTTCTTGATAGATGAAACTTAGTGTTATATTTCGTCTATACGTAAATTTTAATAACAATTTTATAGTCAATAATTATTACTTGTAAAGCGGCAGAAAATGAGTGTGTTGTAGCAGAATTCACTGTAGTCCCTTGTACGTGTTTCACGCATGTTCACTAATTGCTGTGTACTTCAGAAGTCTGTAACAAACCAATAGAGCTTTTTGTTACAAACTAAAGTCTGGGGCGTATGAGATGCNCTTCATGTTGCAATAATAACACTTTAGATATTATTTCATATTAATTGTACTTACATTTTACATGCAATTATTATTTTATTATTTTATTTTATTATAAATTATTATAATTAATTGTTAAAAAAATGATTTGATTATTTTATTTTGTGTCACATGTCGATATGTCACAGGTGTTACGTCAATCTCGCTAACAACGTAATAGGCCAGTGTTGCCAATCAACAGAGAAAATAAACCTGACTACCTCAAAATTGCAGTCATTTTCGTGTCAAATTGAGATACGAGTTAAAATAAGTTCACGTTTAAAAGTTATTTACTGAATCCCTCGTCATGCGCTACATAAAACCTTCTGTATTAACGGCTCACTGCAATTAAATTGTATTTAATTTTCGCGTGTTTGCTGCTACCGCAAGTCTATAACGAAGTAGTACGTGATTCCTTCAGAAAGATATGGCCACATCATGCAGTGCGNAGAAGATCCAGCTACATTATAGCTTGCAAGAGAAGATCCAGCTACATTATAGCTTGCTGGGTTGCTGCATGCAAGATATACAGTATATAAAATGTTTTCAATTCAACCTGCGTTGTATTATAATCACAAATACTCGCAGCTTGATAAGGATAACGTTATTTCGACATAACTCGGACAATTGTTGTTCTGTGTAGTAAAACACGTATACAGCACAGTGAAAAGTCACATAATAATGCGGTAATAATATGTTGCCTTATGTACAATAACCCAATGCGAACCTCAAAAGTCAACTCAACACTAGTTGTGAAACGGTGTGATATCCATTTTTCAGATGTTTTCTATATGGTGCACCATGAAAATGATGAAAATCGAATTCATATTGAGAGTTATAATACAAAATATACATTTAAAGTACCTATAGCACTTAAAATTACGTCTCTGAAACCGAATATAAAACTACTAACAGCAATTATGACGGTCACAGTGATTCATATATATCAATATAGGCCAATTAGTTCAGCTCAAAAATTAAAGCCCCTAGGATTTACAAGTACTTTTTTTTGGTTTGGATCTTTAAATCGCGGCTGGAAACTACATATTTATAAACGTTTTTAATCGAAAAATTGTATGTATCAGATTAAGAAGTATGATAGGCTACATGGAAAACACTCTATTTTAGAGCATAACTAACAATTACAAATCTAATTTACGAAATTTTAATTCTATTCTCTGAAGCATGAGCAGGTTCCTACGTACTCTTACGAATGTTATATTAAGCCTATAATCACAAATAAACACAGGATTGACAAGACAAAGAAAAACTACTTTCAATGAAAAAAAAATACCAAATAGGTAAAAAAAAATTGGAAGAAATGGCACTGATGACAACTTTGGCGAGTGACTGCAAACGGCGAACGTGTAGCTCTCATATCCACGTATTGTATTCTGTTTCTATTAAATCTCTGTCCAGCTGGGTTCAGGTAAGTTGATTTAAGGATTTCAAAAACATATTGAGACTTAAAAAACTCATTCGATATCAGTATTAGTTGATAATGTCAACAAACAGGAAAAGTCTTAACAGTAATGATAGCAGTGTATTCTTGTGAAAAGCACACGCTCAGCTTGTAACATACAATTACTTTCTTCTTCTAGTAATACTTAACAATAGTATTTTTTAGCTACAGGTGAAATGTTTTACAATTAAAGATGTCGCCTGCAATACTGCGTGTAAAATTGGGTACTATTTATTGATAAACATTTTTTTAT
Organism: Clitarchus hookeri; assembly: GCA_002778355.1. Classification (NCBI taxonomy): domain Eukaryota; kingdom Metazoa; phylum Arthropoda; class Insecta; order Phasmatodea; family Phasmatidae; genus Clitarchus; species Clitarchus hookeri. Next base: position 36,853 of record NQII01010271.1, on the reverse strand, counting down.
TACAAGCGAACATGACTACAGCTACTCAATCAATCATGCAATATTTTTCTGTCGACAGGCTTTAAGGGCGCCTCTGTCGGTTTCCCCCTCCCTTTGTGGAACAATTTAGGATAGTATGGGAGGTTAACATGGGCCCTTTCGCGGCCATGTCTGCCCAATCGCAGTAAAGCCGCGAGCACGTGTCCTTGAAGTTAGAACGTCCCCTGCATGGCTGGGCATATAGGGGCTCAGTCTTGTAGGTCCTATCCTTACCCAGGACCTCCAACTCTCTCTAGATCTGAAATGTGTAAGGAAAACTATTACCAATACATCCAGTACAACTTTGGCAGGTCTGTAACATGCAAACTGTTGACTTTAGAACGTATATATAGGTTCATTTTGTGTTGTTTTGGTGTTTATTATTATTCACTCCCCGATTACTTCCCGCATATTTGGGAACATCTTACATATTTTTAAGAAATCTTTGATGAATGCAAATAAAAATTATAATTAAAATGCCAATAATTTGTGACGATTTATTGGAAGAAATAGTATGCCTATAAATTAAAAAAAATACAGCGTTTTATTAATAGGTGTATCTTACGGACTGCTTAATGCAATGGAAGTGCTTACAAGATAAAAATACCCATGCCAGTTCCCTCGAGTTATCATGGGATATAGCTGCAAGAACCTAACACAAGGTTGAGACTGAAATCAAGGTTAACATTCTATGAAAGTCAAGATCAATAGTATGCAAGATGTTTCAAATGTAAGTAGGCACTGCAATTAATTGTAAGCAGAAATTTTTTGTAAACGATTACGGCGACTGACACTGAAGGTAAAGCACCCAAAGAGATGTTTAAATTGGACGCCATTTTGTTCATGTGCGTACCATCGCTTGTTCTTCAAGTTTTATGAATTTCAATGATCTGTAACATCTAGCACGGCCACCATATAGCGTTAGTATTTCCACCTCCTACATATTGATAGTTATAAGAGAATGTATGGAGTGTGAGGCCTTAAGTCGTTATAGTGCGAGTAATGCCACCGAACATACAGTACGCCTCACGGATGCATTGCCTATGCACGGTGGGTAGGAATCAGGTCGTGTAGTGCGTTGAGTGTACTAAAATTCTGACCTGCTTGCACGAAAGAGCGTTATGGTCGCACTTAATGTGACACGAGCCGTTACGTCTAGGCGTGGGGGGTGATAACACACTGAGCAGTCTGATTAACAACAAAACAATACCGATAGTTATGTCGGGCATCAGCGATGAAAGTTGGTCACTTATGCTCGCATATCAAAATGAACTAGTTATAAAATTTACGTTTCCGATTTTTAATTTGTTTGTCAAGTTTATAAAGCGAGCCTCAACTGTAAGCCTTTAGTCAGTTTCTCACACACATCGCCCATCAGTACACGTTCAGTTACGGAAAACTACCACAATGGTCACCAGGGTAAGAGGATTTTGTCCAAGAGCTGCATTGAATTACCTTAATTAGTTAATATGATAAATCATTTTAATATCGTAGCGTGTCTTCAGACGGATTTTAGCTTGTTCATTGCTTTTAAATTTTTGAAAAAAATTTATATATATGTATAAACATAAATTTTTTGGCACTGCTTGTATGAAAATAACATAATGTACATATATACTACTCTCTTGCACTGTTATTCTTCTTAGCAACAATGATACTACCTTTAGACATCCGAGGCGATCTGTGGGCTGTATGTGCTCAGTGGTCGATATTGTCAATATTTTCTTCAGAGGCTTCTTATCTGTATTAATCATTCATTCGTCCTTCCAACATTTGTCTAAATATTTTATTAAACTCTTAACTTCTTCTCAGATTGTCGGGTTATGAAGTATCACACCTGACTCATATTCTGCAGGTCGTGGGTTTGATTCCAACTTATGTATTGTTGTCACTTCTTGTGATTTTTCGAACTCACTCGAAGCAAATGGCGATACTGTTCTTTATGCGTGTCTTAGGTTTCGTTCACCCATTAGATGAAATCCTTATTATGGCGTGTGTATTAATATTACACTTGTTATACGCCATGAGAAAAAGAGGCCATGACTATTTTTTAATTTACCGTTATTAACGAAAATCTCAGCTGCAACATGTCAGAAAACTGAAATGGAGTAATGGACCGAGCACTTAAGCGCAGATCTTCGTATTTCTCGGTTATTTTCAAACCATCTGTGTTTTTCACCCGAGGATTTCCCATTGTTATCATGCAACCATTCTCGGAACTTTCCCACTTTCTGAATTCAACTTTGATAAATCTCCCTTTATACGTCATGTTTATTGTTTATATAAGTTAAATAAAACTTTTAGTTATATTTTGCTGATAAATTATAACACTAACTTCAGAGTCACTACTATGAATTAAAAAATAAGCAGGAGAAACGATAGGTTGATAGTTACCAAATGGAAAGCGTTAAGAAGAATGTATAAAGTTCTCCACATAAGGGATGGGCTCATAATTGTATTACGACTAGGCTCTGTGATTTATTTCAGTATGAAAACGTCTTGCCAAAATGTAAAGCAGTTTATTTAATGAGTGTGTATGTAGATCACTCTTACAAGCAGTTCGCGCTACAGGTAAGTGATACTTCCAGGATCACTTTAAAGAATTTGAATGATGCACTGTACCAAACATGCGTTTGAAACAATTGTTTTCATTTAATATAATATCCATTAATTATTACTTTCTAGTTGTAGCTTTTTAACTACACGTTGAATTGTTTAAATCGTTACGAAAAATATATTTCTTGCATTTATATCATATTAAAACAAATAATTATACAGATATGGAGAAACATCAAACAGTAATTTGTAAACAGTGCTTTAAAAATAATAATAACATTTCTTAAAGAATATTTAAATGATATTATAAGCCATGAAACAATTCCTTAGGAAGATAAACTGAACAATGCAGAATGTGTAATAAAAAGATGTGGATATACAAACAGGTGTCGAACAGTCAAGTACAGTCAGATACAGAAAAGCACTTTAGTCATAAGTTGGATGAAATAAAATCAAGAACTTAAAACTCATTTAATTTCCACTCAAGGAGGTGACCAACAAAGAAAATAATTTTGATTATTATTCTATGTTTTTAGGCCATATCGTATAATCGATAGAGCATCAATTAATTTCAATATTGCGAGGAGCGAATACCGTCGTATCATTGGGGTCACAAGGAAGAAACAATAGAATTTCTGTTTGATTATTATCATTTTTCATACTTTTTATTTGTTATTTATTGTTATGTATTAAACTTTTAATAAAGTAATTGATAAATCAAGTTAACGTAACATGTATTGTCACACACATATAAAACGTGGGCATTTCCAATACGTCAAAAGTTATAAAATTCATTAATTATCTAAAAGGTTTACCTTTCTGAGATTTTACCTGATTCTGAAAAGGTAAATAAGAGTTTCACAACTAGTACGGCCAAACTCACTTTTCAAAAGTAAATGCTGCAGTATGAGGCAGGAACAGAGGCGAGCGACAATGATAGATTCAGGTAAGTGGGTCAAGTGCACATGAGAGCATCAAGAACTATGCATCTCAGTTAAGCTTATTACGAATATTAGAAAATTGTTACTCAGCACTTGAACTGATGGTTTGCTCAGTTGGTTAGTCACTGACCTCCCATGTCTGAGGGACTCAGTTCGATCCTAGATATTGGTTGGCGGAGGGCTCTCCTGGGGTCTGTGGTGGATACTGTGGTGGTGTAAGGGGTACTATTGGGGTTCTCCTGCCCCCTCCCTTCCACAACATCTCCGTCCACATCTCGTCTCACCTCATCTATATCTCAGGCTAGCCCCAGCGACTTGCATGTCCCTCGGAGATGGCAGCTGGCTGTGAGTAGCACCAGCCTCCTATCATGTATGACCCTGCCTTGGGGAGAACATACTGATATTTATATTACAGTTTAGATATTAATTACGGCGACAAGACAATTACAGGCTACTTAAAATAATCGAGCTTTTTTTGATACCAACATTTGAAATATGTCTCCGCCCCTAGCTACACAGTTACTATGACTGGCAGGCGCCCAGTAAAGTTGGTCACAATAGAAAGAAAGTAGTAAAATATAATAACAATAAATAACAAGTGTAAAGTAGACATTTGTGAAGATCTAAATTTTTTAGTTTCCTTTCTTTTTTAATGCATATAAGTGTAAGAATTAGAACATTTGTAAAACATTTTCTTGTATAATTACTTTACTGTTTCGCTCCGATGCTTTAATAAGGTAATCAGGCTCTTGTCAGTGTTGATTTTACTCAAGGTGGAAGAATGCATTCTGTGCATACTACAAGATATTTGACAGGGCTTACAATTGTACTCAGTTTAATACGAACGGCATATATTGATGTTCATTGTTGTTTGTATTTACCCTATTATGTCTGATGTTCATGGTGCCGCTGTCGTGCAACAGGTGCTGTATTCCATGGTGGCGGCTTTGCTGATCGCCACAGTATGCGCCAATCCCGTAGAAGAAAGAAAGAAAGCAACTATCCCTGTTGATACTGATTGTCCCGATGAAAATCCGATAATTGACCCCTCGCCAGACTGCAAACACAACGAAAAGAATTTCGAGAAAGGTGGCGAAGCGGCAGGTGACTGCGAAGGCGGCAAGCATAACAGCGGCGAGGGTGCTGACAGTAAAGGCCACCACGGCGACAGTAAAGACCACCAAGGAGACAGTAAGGGCCACCAAGGCGACAGTAATGACTACCAAGGCGACAGTAATGAACACCAAGGCGACAGTAAGGACCACCAAGGCGACAGTAAGGACCACCACGGCGACAGTAAAGACCACCAAGGCGACAGTAAGGACCACCAAGGTGACAGTAAGGACCACCAAGACGACAGTAAGGACCATCACGGCGACAGTAAAGACCACCAAGGCGACAGTAAGGAGCACCACGGCGACAGTAGGGACTACCATGGCGACAGTAAAGACGACCAGGGAAACAGTAAGGACCAACAAGGCGACAAGAAAGACTATCCCGGCGACAGTAAAGGCCACCACGGTGACGGTAACGGTTACCAAGACGACAGTAATGGCTGTCACGGGAGCGGCGACATAACCTATAATGCGACAGGCGACTGCGGTGACCTGCAACCCTACGACTTGGGTAAATATCTCTTCAGAGACGTCGACCGTCTGGACGAGTTCGGCTTTGGTGGTCTGGATGGGTACTTCGGCTTCCACAGACCCTCGTTCTTTGACTACCCCAGTGACTTCAGCACTCCGTACAGTGGCAGCTGGAGATTCGACAGGCAGTCAGGCGCCAACCAGCTGCCGTGGTACGGCAACCACTTGCGCTCGCCGTACTACGTTCCACAGTATTTCATTCCTCCTGCGAGGTACAACAGTTATTGACACGTCGTCCCAGAAGCGCGTGATAATAACTCTGAACTGGTACACAGTGCAGTGGAAACAAAACTGTGCTGTGATAACTACTGCTGTCGGCGATGTATAGTCTGAACATTTTTATATATGTTACACTACGGTGCTGTAAATAACCAATCTGTTTTATAAGAATTAATAAATAACATTTTTTTATTCAGAATAGAAGCTGCTGTGTATTAAGTTAATCGTGCTAATGTTGTAAAATATCCAACAGTCATACTCGAGTTTGATAGTAGTATACGATCTATAAGTGTATATTCTACGTTCTACCAGATGTAACAGATGTATGGTTGATGGAAATGTTACCATAGATGAGGAGTCAGATTCCTGCCTGCAGCTCTCAAAGTTGCATTCATAGTTAATGATACTAAGCCTGCTCTTAGATTAGACTGCCGTGTATTTAAACAGGCAATATTTATTTCCTCAATTACATTCAATTCTAAGAGATTTCAAATTTGCTACATTATAGATTCATTATTATTTAATTAATTTGTAGTAGCAGCACATGTGTGTGTGCTACCCGCAAATATAGAACGATATAACACACACATACGAGGAAAATTCAGTTATGTAGCATCAACAGATGACAAACAGAAACACAAAAACCTAGTGGGAAGTTTACACAAACAACGAATGAAACTGTCGCAGTGTCGAAGCACACACACACGTTCACTAGAGCGCTTGCGCACTGCGTGACCTTTCAACATTAAATCCGACTGGTGCGTCATCTCTACTCGCATTCATCACTTCTCGCTTTCCTTTACACGATGTTTCGTTTTTCAGGCCTAGGGTAACTTATGAAACAGAAGAATGTGTAATAGTAAGGTCCGTCAGTGACGAGTATGGGAATCGGGCTGGGGTATCACCACAGCTCACTTATATGTGCAGGACTCAAAGATGCTACCCCTTACCAGTCCCTGTATTCGCAAGGACTTATGTCTCAAAACCGGCGGCATATACACAATCCTGAGTAGTAATACCGGACTAAGCGAAACATGAGTAAACTGTACGAGTCTGATTTATCGATACTTTCTTTAAAGTACTTTCACCATTTCAGATTTAAAATTGTTTGATTTTCTTNTTGTACGAGTCTGATTTATCGATACTTTCTTTAAAGTACTTTCACCATTTCAGATTTAAAATTGTTTGATTTTCTTACTTTGAAAGTAATGAAGCAACCTGCAATATCTGTAGGTCAAATAAATTTTCCAAGCGGTAATTCGTAGCTTATCAGTAAATTTTTGAAAACTATTAAAATTATTGTGGTATTTTGAAATCTTTATAAAAATATTAGTTTCATTGTAACTATATTCGATTTTTTCGAAATTCGTAAGTGTGACAACAAAATATGTTTTGTTCTAACAGTAGAGTGAGTAAAAATAAATGTGAACTACATACTAAACAATTGAGAGTAATAATTACGCAGCAGAGTATAGTAATGTATGTTCGGTGACAAAGGGATCCGGGACAGGAAGCGAGGCGCTGGCCGCTATCTTGGAAATTTCTTTTTCCCCTCAAAACTTATCTTTTACCCTTATAATTTACCGCGTTTTCCTCGAAATAGTCTATTTTCCCTTTAAAATTTTCACTTTTCTTTCAAAATTTCCATTTTGCCCTTAAAATTTTAATTTCATCCTTAAAAATTACAGATCCCCTAATATGTAAAACGGTCTCTCCAAACGCCTTATCCAACCAATTCGCGGGGATCGTTTTCGAGGGCAAAAGATTGTTGGAAATATATGTTTTATAGGCAAAAACTATGCCAAATAGAATGCAGGGCACAGGGATAGGAGACACAGTTGACCGGCCACCATGTTGTAACATCACCCGGCCACCATATTGGATCTGCATATCCTTGACCTCAAGCCCTTGACCTTGACCCATGCTTTAAATGAAATTGAACCCAAAAAAATCGCAAAAACCAAATAAAAAAAAACACTTTCAATGTATTAAAAGTTAATTTAGTATATTTAAAAACTCTCAAATTGAAATGATCTAAAAATTTAAAAATTAAAAATTATTATAAAAATTATAAAAAATCACAAATATTGAAATTTACGAAAATTTATTTAAACGTTGTTATATTTGAACAGAGATGGGAACCAGGACTCGATCCAGAGCCAACCATCTACCATGTTCTATCATCCAAACCATATTGAATCCGAGTGACCTTGAAATTGGTCTGACGCCCATGAACTTTTCCTCACGCCTGTGACCTTCGATGAAAACTAATCCGAAAATCGCAACATTCTTAAAACATATCACGAGAAGCAAAAATTCAAAAAGATATAGAAAATGTATAAAAAAATTAAAAGACTTACATGCAGGAGGCCTGTTGCTCGATCTAATTTGGAGCGATGAGTGACGAAGCTCTCGATACAAACACCTGCTAACGACTGACCCCAATCAATTTTTATTGGCTTTAGTCAGTAATCATCCACACCACCCCTGTTTTTTTTGCTGCATAATTGGGCAATCTGCTGACCACATATACCAGTAAATCATTGGCATTAAATAACAAATGATCCTTTCACCCACACAAATACAAATAATTTGTACAGTCCAATGACCTCTATATTGTGCCTTAAACCCATATTTTCACAATACATGAAGTGCTAACATCAATGCATGCAGTGCTAACTGAGGCGAGTGTGGTGGTTGTGGTTGCTAAATATCAGTGCTGCAAGTTTTAGAATACCTCTCTTAAATATCATTCCAAGTAAACGGACAGTGACAAGGTAAGGTGTAATATCAAACGAATACAAAATTTCAGTACTCTTATATACTAGCACAATGCGAAACACATTTCCAATTAAAAATAATTTTTTAACATCCTGCATTTTAAGACAATGTTTCATTTACTGTACAGAGGGTTGTCGATCATTATAATGTAATTGTATTTAAATTTGCTGGCCAGAATTCCAGCCACCCATATTAAATTTAATACTTTCCATCCATTAGGCCAGACTTTCGAAGATCACTGCCATAACAAAACCTCTGTCAAGAAACAAACCAAGCAGCTATTCCTACAAAATATTCCGATAAAATNGTAAGGTGTAATATCAAACGAATACAAAATTTCAGTACTCTTATATACTAGCACAATGCGAAACACATTTCCAATTGAAAATAATTTTTTAACATCCTGCAGTTTAAGACAATGTTTCATTTACTGTACAGAGGGTTGTCGATCATTATAATGTAATTGTATTTAAATTTGCTGGCCAGAATTCCAGCCAACCATATTAAATTTAATACTTTCCATCCATTAGGCCAGACTTTCAAAGATCACTGCCATAACAAAACCTCTGTCAAGAAACAAACCAAGCAGCTATTCCTACAAAATATTCCGATAAAATNGAAGATCACTGCCATAACAAAACCTCTGTCAAGAAACAAACCAAGCAGCTATTCCTACAAAATATTCCGATAAAATATTCTATAATGCGGAACCTCGACAACATGAACCGATCATAACATGAGTCGTTACCCACAGTCCGTGTCATTAGAAGAGAACAAGCAATAAAGAAATGACATACCAATAGGTTATATCAACAAGTAATAACAGAAATACCACCACCCCAGCAGTGGCCATTAGTCATACTGTCAGAACATTCCAACTATCCTTTCCCACGTTTATATTAGAACCAAATACTTCACAACAGAATATCCAACAGAATATCCTCATCGACTAACCAACCATACCGAAATGCCATCAGACCAGCAAAATCAAATGTTACTGCCAAAACATTTTAACAATCAATACTCGCTCACCTTATTAAGCCACAAAGTCGATTTNAGCAAAATCAAATGTTACTGCCAAAACATTTTAACAATCAATACTCGCTCACCTTATTAAGCCACAAAGTCGATTTGGACAGACCATACAATCTATTTGCAAAGAGCATACCATGAGACAATACCAAAATAAACCAGTCATCCATACAGACAAGCCTTTCCAACCATCGAACCAAATTATTAGAACCAATTATTCTAACCAACAANAGCAAAATCAAATGTTACTGCCAAAACATTTTAACAATCAATACTCGCTCACCTTATTAAGCCACAAAGTCGATTTTGACAGACCATACAATCTATTTGCAAAGAGCATACCATGAGACAATACCAAAAAAACCAGTCATCCATACAGACAAGCCTTTCCAACCATCGAACCAAATTATTAGAACCAATTATTCTAACCAACAANAAAACCAGTCATCCATACAGACAAGCCTTTCCAACCATCGAACCAAATTATTAGAACCAATTATTCTAACCAACAATACAGGCCGGCCATAATGTCAGAACATACCAATTACCGATTCATACGAAAATGTGCAAAACCAAATACTTATCAACTATACATTCATGTCATACTAGACGCACAGAAAGATCATACGAAAAAGACACAACCATGTCGCGAGATATTTTCTACTAATAATCCTGAAAACCAATGAAACCTACACATCAATCAAAAACATTACAACCGTACCAGTCAGACGACATAACGCTACTTTATCATGTATTGTAAAGCATATTCGCATTATTGCTCTTAGTAAATGACATACCACGCCCTCACATAGTTGNCTACTTTATCATGTATTGTAAAGCATATTCGCATTATTGCTCTTAGTAAATGACATACCACGCCCTCACATAGTTGCAGTATGGTGGTAAGTAATTTCGAACATTTGCTCTTTACACACAATCAGTTATTAATAATAATTTGCTCATAAAACAACACTTATTTCTTTCTAATAATAGAATAATCTATGAAGGTATGTGTATAGACATATTCTCGGCACTCTATTCCACACGATCATTGGGTTGCTTCGTCTTCAAGAATACGTGAATTGAAGGGCTTGTCTGTATGAATGATAGTTTGCTGGTACTGTTTGGCGGTAATTTCTATGCAAATGGATAGTGTGATCTGTCGAAATATGTTGTGTGTCTTATATGGTCAGCGAGTGTTGATTGTTGGAATATTTAGCTGGAACATTTGATTTGCTCGTCTGATGGCATTTCGGTATGGTTGGTTAGTCGGTGAGGATATTCTATTGTGAAGTATTTGGTTCGAATATGCTCGTAAGAATGGTTGGTTGGAATGTTCTGACAGTATGACCAAAGGCCACTGCTGGGGTGGTGGTATGTCTGTTATGACTTGTTGATATAACCTATTGGTATGTCATTTCTTTATTGCTTGTTCTATTCTAATGACATGGACTGTGGGTAACGACTGATGTTATGATCGGTTTATGTAGTCGAGGTTCCACATTATAGAATATTTTCTCGGAATATTTCTTAGGGATAACTGCTTGGTTTGTTTCTTAACAGTGGTTATAAAGCAGTGGTTACTGTGCGATAGTTTAAAAATCTGTCCGTATGATTGGACAATATTGTATTTAATATGGTTGTTTGGTGGGAATGCTGGTCGGAAAATTTATTACAATTATTTTGATATGAGCGATGGCCCTCTGTACTTTAAATGAAACAATCTCATAAGCTACAGAAACTTATTAAGTTATTTTCTATGGGCAATATTTTTTGCATTGTGCTGAATTATAAGAGCACTGAAATTTTGTATACATGTATGACTACACATAGCCTTGCTGCTGTCACTTTACTTGGAGTGATATTTTACAGACACATTCTAAAACTTGCAGCATTCATTTTATGCAACTAAAGGCACTGCACGCATTGAAGTTAGCACCGCACACGCTAAAAAAATGTGTTAAAGGCATAATCTACTGGCCAATGAGAAGTGCGATTTATTAGTTTGGATGAAAGTATCATGTGTTATTTAAGGCTAATGATTCATTTGTACAGTTGGTCTGCATGTTGACTGACTATCAAGTAAATGAATAATAAAATGGTGGTGGTGTGAAGGCTTGCTGACTAAACAGCCAATATAAACTGGCGAGGTACAATCGTCTGCAGGTGTTTGTGACGGGAGCTTCGTCGCTGATCGCTCCACCTACCATCGAGCCCCGTACCACCTTCCTGCGTTGTTAGTTCATTTTTTATATATATTTATTATTTGTAAATTTTTATCATTTTTTTTTATAATTTTTTAAGTTATTTCGCATTTTCTTGGATTTAAGGTCACAGACAGGAGGTCAAGGTCGCCAGCATTAGTACAAAGTCTTCAAAATCATATTGGATCCACCGGATCCAATATGATTGTCGGGTGGAATTAAAATATGGTGTATGGTTGTCTCTGTCTTCGGTCCTGGGACCTGTCTGTGCTAAAATATATCTTTGAATTTTTGAAATTTTTTATTTTATTTTATATTTCTTAAAATTTTGGTAAATTTTTTTTTACTTTTTCTTGAGTATTTTTTTAATATTTTGGTTTCATGGTCATTCAAACTTATTTATGCACATGTGGACAACGTCATAAGCATGTGGTCAAGGTCAACCATTTCAAAATATTAATTGGGTGATATCACNTTTATGCACATGTGGACAACGTCATAAGCATGTGGTCAAGGTCAACCATTTCAAAATATTAATTGGGTGATATCACAGCATGTTGACTGGTTGGCTTCAGCTCCAGTCCTGGGTCCCTTCTGTGATCAAACTCTCAACATTTTACATTATCATTTTGTAAATCTTAATAATCCTATTGTTTTAATTTTTAAAGTTGTTTAACATTTTTAATTTTCGGAAGAAATGTGCGATTTTTGAGTTAAATATTATTGAAGATTACAGGCACAGGGTCAAGTTCACAGACGTGAGGTCAAGGTCACCCCGATCCAATCCGGGTGTTGGGAAATGTTACAGCCTGGTGGTCGTTCGGCTCTGGAACCCTCTTCTTAAGCTCTGTGTATCGATTTGTCATAGCTTTGTCTATAAAATATACATAAACACCACTGTTTTTGCACATGGGGAATGTAAATTTTAAGGAAACAAGAAAAATTTAACGGTAAAAAGTAAAATTTTATGTGGAAAAAAAATTTGAAGGAAAACGAAATCGCAAGATTGGGCGCCGGCGTCTCTATCCCGGACCGCGGTGACGCTGAACATACATTACTATTCTACTACTATTTTTGGAATATTTTATATGGAAATTTAACTTATTGAAATGAACATTTAGGTATGCTAAGAATATTTAATGTTTGTATATAAAATGAAGTATCCCACTGACTGGCACAATCATTCACTCATCAATTTGTCGAAGGCGTATCAAAGATAAACATTTTTTTCCTTAAATTAAAGTATATAAAAAAATTAACATTTTCAATTTATTAACAAGTGTACAAAATAGCAAGACATTGTTATTTACAAAATAATATTGTTTTCCTACTGCTATTACAAATTATTTCCATAAGCAAGTACATTGTTTTGGTTGGTCTCAATTGTATGCAATTAATTACTTATCACTATCCTATAACTACCTACAGTTCCTCCACGTGTACATAAAAAATACACAATCATAAAATCTATTTCCGTACATTTGCACAATACAAATGACCGTAACTCACAAACCAGCTCCACTATATTACACCTCAGCAGGTAGATCCCAATTTATTCCCTCCACTATATTACAGCCCAGATGGTAAACTCCAATTAATTCCCTCCACTATATTACAGCCCAGTTGGTAGATCCCAATTTATTCCCTCCACTATATTACAGCTCAGCTGGTAGATCCCAGTTTATGCCCTCCACTATATTACAGCCCAGCTGGTAGATCACAGTTTAATCCCTCCACTATAATATAGCACAGCTGGTAGATCCCAGTTTATGCCCTCCACTATATTGCAGCCCATCTGGTAGATCCCAGATTATAACCTCCACTATATTACAGCCCAGCAGGTAGATCCCAGATTATGCCCTCCACCATATAACAGCCCAGCAGGTAGATCCCAGTTTATGCCATCAATTATATTACAGCACAGCTGGTAGATCCCAGATTATGCCCTCCACTATATTATAGCCCAGCTGATTGATCCCAATTTATTCCCTCCACTATATTACAGCCCAGTTGGTAGATCCCAATTTATTCCCTCCACTATATTACAGCCCAGTTGGTAGATCCCAATTTATTCCCTCCACTATATTACAGCCCAGCTGATAGATCCCAGTTTATGCCCTCCACCATATAACAGCCCAGCAGGTAGATCCCAGTTTATGCCATCAACTATATTACAGCCCAGCTGGTAGATCCCAGATTATGCCCTCCACTATATTATAGCGCAGCTGATAGATCCCATTTTATTCCCTCCCATATATTACAGCCCAGCTGGTAAACACCAATTTATTCCCTCCACTATATTACAGCCCAGTTGGTAGATCCCAATTTATTCCCTCCACTATATTACAGCCCAGCTGATAGATCCCAGTTTATGCCCTCCACCATATAACAGCCCAGCAGGTAGATCCCAGTTTATGCCATCAACTATATTACAGCCCAGCTGGTAGATCCCAGATTATGCCCTCCACTATATTATAGCGCAGCTGATAGATCCCATTTTATTCCCTCCCATATATTACAGCCCAGCTGGTAAACACCAATTTATTCCCTCCACTATATTACAGCACAGTTGGTAGATCCCAATTTATTCCCTCCACTATATTACAGCCCAGTTGGTAGATCCCAATTTATTCCCTCCACTATATTACAGCCCAGCTGATAGATCCCAGTTTATGCCCTCCACCATATAACAGCCCAGCAGGTAGATCCCAGTTTATGCCATCAACTATATTACAGCCCAGCTGGTAGATCCCAGATTATGCCCTCCACTATATTATAGCGCAGCTGATAGATCCCATTTTATTCCCTCCCATATATTACAGCCCAGCTGGTAAACACCAATTTATTCCCTCCACTATATTACAGCCCAGTTGATAGATCCCAATTTATTCCCTCCACTATATTACAGCCCAGCTGATAGATCCCAATTTATTCCCTCCGCTATATTACAGCCCAGCTGGTAAACACCAATTAATTCCCTCCACTATATTACAGCCCAATTGGTAGATCCCAATTTATTCCCTCCACTATATTACAGCCCAGCTTATAGATTACAGTTTATGCCCTCCACTATATAAAAGCCCAGCTGGTAGATCACAATTTATGCCCTCCACTATATTATAGCACAGCTGGTGGATCCCAGTTTATGCCCTCCACCATATAACAGCCCAGCAGGTAGATCCCAGTTTATGCCATCAACTATATTACAGCCCAGCTGGTAGATCCCAGATTATGCCCTCCACTATATTATAGCGCAGCTGATAGATCCCATTTTATTCCCTCCCATATATTACAGCCCAGCTGGTAAACACCAATTTATTCCCTCCACTATATTACAGCCCAGTTGGTAGATCCCAATTTATTCCCTCCACTATATTACAGCCCAGCTGATAGATCCCAGTTTATGCCCTCCACTATATAACAGCCCAGCAGGTAGATCCCAGTTTATGCCATCAACTATATTACAGCCCAGCTGGTAGATCCCAGATTATGCCCTCCACTATATTATAGCGCAGCTGATAGATCCCATTTTATTCCCTCCCATATATTACAGCCCAGCTGGTAAACACCAATTTATTCCCTCCACTATATTACAGCCCAGTTGGTAGATCCCAGTTTATTCCCTCCACTATATTACAGCCCAGCTGATAGATCCCAGTTTATGCCCTCCACTATATAACAACCCAGCAGGTAGATCCCAGTTTATGCCATCAACTATATTACAGCACAGCTGGTAGATCCCAGTTTATGCCCTCCACTATATTACAGCTCAGCAGGTAGATCCCAGATTATGCCCTCCACTATATTATAGCCCAGCTGATTGATCCCAATTTATTCCCTCCACTATATTACAGCCCAGTTGGTAGATCCCAAGTTATTCCCTCCACTATATTACAGCCCAGTTGGTAGATCCTAATTTATTCCCTCCACTATATTACAGCCCAGCTGGTAGATCCCAATTTATTCCCTCCACCATATTACAGCCCAGCTGGTAGATCCCAATTTATTCCCTCCACCATATTACAGCCCAGCTGGTAGATCCCAATTTATTTCCTCCACTATATTAAAACACAGCTGGTAGAGCCCAGTCTACGCCTTCCGAAAGGTCGCACGCTACCACTCACTGGTCACTGAACAGTCACTTGTCGTATTTCAAAACNCCCAGTCTACGCCTTCCGAAAGGTCGCACGCTACCACTCACTGGTCACTGAACAGTCACTTGTCGTATTTCAAAACTTATTACAAACATAAACAAAGATAAGCAGCACCAGCTCGCTCTATAGAACTACGAGAGAATCAAAAATGGTGGTCTAGCCGACTGGAGGGAATGTCATGAACAAATGGCCGTCGAGCTGGCTGCTGCAAATCAAATTACAACAGGAAAACAAAATGTTTGTCTACAGTAAATGAGTAANAAATGGCCGTCGAGCTGGCTGCTGCAAATCAAATTACAACAGGAAAACAAAATGTTTGTCTACAGTAAATGAGTAAGTTGGGAACTATACGGGAGACGGAAAAATATCATATGGACACAAGATTGCGACAGGAATGATGTTGTCTATTGCCGAAAGGACGAGGTCAAGAAAATGCAAAATCTTCCTAGTATGAAATATGCCAATGACTAGAACGTGTTAACGTTTATGGCATTTCCAATTTTTTTTTGCAAAATATTTTAATGACTGATATAATATGTGAACCACCTAGCGGAAATGGTTAAAATTGAAATCAATTTGATACAAGTGGATGCTATCGCTGATAGTGTTAATGTTATGATTTCATTTGATCAGTAACATGCAGAACATTCGCCAAAGTACGTTTGTATTTGAGCCACTTGTATTGCGATACCGTTATAAGTCATGCATGGATTCTCAGACATAAGTCAACGCAGTGCGAAGAATGCCTCCGAACATACACTGTATGCATCACAGATGTATTAGATAGTGGTATCATTGCACTTCTTTGATCAAACCATTGAAAAATCACATCATGCGCTTTATTAGTATTTCATGTATCACAAGAATTTTATATAGCCTACACGTTAACATAAACTGTAGGTTAAAGAAATAGATTATTAGTTTTTACGAATAAAAACAATAAAGAAAATAGGTGTGTTACTAAGTTTTGTTTGCACGAAGCAGAGAAAAATCTTGGATGTGGAACTTATCAGTACATCAGAAAACTTGGAAATAGCTATGAATGTGCTATACGAGCATTTGCCAGTGATTGATAATAGACGTATGATGGGATTGAAGGTCAAGTAGATGTATAGTAAACCAAGATTACTAAACTCCTGGCTCACGTGCAGGAAAGAGCGCTGCGGTCGCAATCAGCGTGCTATTACGTCAATCCCAGCAGGAGGGGAAGATAACTCACTGAGCAGTATGTTATTTTCACACTTTGCCACGATAGCATAATCAGCATTTATCAAGCTTGAATGAAACTTGTCATTATGATCCTGTGAGCTTGTATTATGCTAGCAATGCAAACCAACCAGTTTGAATGAAGTTAAAATTGAGATAACTTGTCTCCACAGGTCAAGTTTGTAGCAAGCTTAATTAGTTACACTTTCCGAGAGCTTGCTCTGGCAACCTACCCGCAAAATTCAAGTCATCTACAATCTTGCCATCAGCAAGTATATGCCAGTCATAAGAAATTTGGCTTGAATCATACTTGATCTGACAAGGTGGCTTAGCAAAGCAAATTCAAGTAAAATGGCAAGCTTACATGCTACATGGATCAAAATAAGATCTATGCAGTCACTTTTTATATGGTGTGGTTATTATTATATTAAATATCACAAGCGTTTTACACTTTCGGTAACATTATCGCACATTCTTTTTTGTTAAATAAAACGTTTAGGTATATTTGATCAAAAATATTAGTATTTTTTCATAGATAACAATTGCGAGTTAAAAACAAAGAGAAGTTGGGATTTGTTGTTACTGAATGTTAAGCAATAGTTAGTTTGAAAAAGTTTATTTTATTGAGTTTTTCATTTAAAATGTAATTCAATCGTTTTTCAGTGCCACATATTTGTCCTCAGGATTACAATGTTGGACACACACTTCTTTGATATCTGTAGAATTTTCTTCCAAATTAGATTACGTCTTGTGAAAAGTAATATATAAGAAGTAGGCTGAAATTAGAAATCTACCAGGGCTTCATGAAAGTTGGAGGCATCCCGAAATATGCTATATAGCGGTGTTGTACTGAGGAGGCTCAGAAGCCGTAAGAGCGACTTTATCGCACATGAAGCAAGCATTAGCATCTTCGTGCAATGCACGAAGTCTTCTTGTGAAAAATATGTAACACAATTGGTATCTTATTTGACCATGAAACAATCACTTAAGAAGTTCTACTGATCAAGCAAGTACAATAAGTAAGAGGAAAGCCAACTCGCTAGATCATTAGTTTTACATAATTTTAACATGACTTCAAATAAAATAGAGAAATATTAGCATATGGTACGCATTTAAGGGCACAGACTGCCAAAGAACATATTTTTAAATTTGTTTTTATTTTGCTAAAACAATAATTGTAAAGAAGCATTTTAATATTATATTGTGAAGACATATGGCGATGTCTGATGCGAAATGTATAGATGATACAATATACATTTTTTTCCTTTAATTATTTGTCATATAAATAAAGGAAACTAAATTGCCCTGTCTCGCATAAGTAAAACCTTCATGTTTTCGTTAAGTGTCGTCATTTTAAGTTTCTAAATTATCTGGGCTATTCTCTCTGTATCTAAGAGACATAGAGATATAACACATTAGTGTTTAGAAAGCGGCGGGGCAAGAATAACTTTTTTAATCAAATGCTTAAGCGTGAGATAGGAACAAATGCGAGTGTTTACGGTATCGTGAGTTAGATAGGCGAAATGTGAACGAGAGAACGAAGAAGTATGTTCCTCAGTGTAACATGATACAACTATTACAATATAGTCCTCACAGGCTTGGACCCTCAGATGCCTCAGTAAGTTACTCACTGTACTCCCTACTCTGAGGACTTTTAGAAAATCCCAGGCCCTGGCAGGTGAAAAATTTTCAGATTGGGGAATTCTCCTGAAGGGAGTGTACTGGACACTGCCTTTGTGTAAGGGTTTTCTCGGGGCTCTCACGTTACCTCCTCTGTCTTCATTCTGCTCCATATCCGCGGATATCTTGTCGCACCTGATGTAATCTTCACTATAGCAGGAGAAACAGGTTTGTCTCATTGGCAGGAAAGCCATATTTGTTTATCGCCAGCTTGTTCTCGTACATACATGACCCTGCCTCACACAGGAACCACAGCTGGTTTCTTCTTACAGATGATGTGTCAATCACAGCGAATAGTAAGTATCGATGATCATTGTTGTTGATNACCACAGCTGGTTTCTTCTTACAGATGATGTGTCAATCACAGCGAATAGTAAGTATCGATGATCATTGTTGTTGATACTAATACTATTGAGTCTGATGTTCATGTTGCCAATGTTGTGTCAAGGCTGCTGTATTCCATGGCGGCGGCTTTGCTGATCGCCGCAGTAAGCACCGATGTCGCAGTTGAAACAAAGAAAGAAACTGTGACTGTTGTTGGTGCTTGTCCTGACAAAGAAGAAACGACAACTACCCCCTCACCAGACTATGAAGGCGGCACACATCACGGCGACGGTGGCGACAAGAAAGGCCACCAGGGCGACAGTAAAGGCCACCAGGGCGACAGTAAAGGCCACCAGGGCGACAGTAAAGGCCACCACGGGGGCGACGACATAAGCTACATTGCGACGGGAGACCGCGGTGACCTGCAACCCTACGACATGGGTAAATACCTCTTCACTGACGTCGACCGTCTCTACGAGTTCGGCTTTGGTGGCCTGAACGGGTACTTCGGCTACCAGAGAGGTGACTTCGTCTTCCACAGTCCCTCGTTCTTCGACTACCCCAGTGACTTCAGCACTCCATACAGGGGCGGCTGGGGCTTCGTCAGGCAGTCAGGCGCCAACCAACTGCCGTGGTACGGCAACCACTTGCGCTCGCCGTACTACGTTCCACAGTATTTCATTCCTCCTGCGAGGTACAACTGTTATTGACACGTCCGTTAATATCATGACAACTTTAGACTGGTACATATATCAGTGGAAACAAAGCAACTGTCAGGAAACCTGCTATAATTTATGTGGTGGGCGAGGGGCAGTTGAAAGTGTTTCCGAGCTGTGATACTAAATATCGTAAGTAACAGTTTTTTAAAGAATTTATCAATTAATCTTTTTATAGTCAGAGATATAGTTTTATTTAGTTGTGTCTGCTATAGTACTGCATTATAAAATTTACTCTCAAGCCCAGGTTACAAGTAGTGTATTATATTTGTTCACATGCTCTATTTTCTAATGCATAACACATGTATTGCTGATGGACAATTCAGCCAGCCATCCTCTAGTGTTGTATTCATAGTTCTTGGTGAATTAAATAACTAAGATTCCTTCTGTCTTGGCCACAGTGCATTTAAATAGGCAATATTAATGCGAGAAAATATTGTATGGTTCCCAAATTAATGTTAACGCTCGTTGAACGTGAATAGCAAAGAAACTGTAAAACTCAATCTAATGCGACTGCTGGTATTTGATGCAACGAGGAAAATGTTGCGCATGCAAAAATTTTGATAAGTTTTACAAATATTCAAAATGTTTAATATCAGCAGAAAGTCATCGTCTGCAATGTTGTAGAANAAAAATTTTGATAAGTTTTACAAATATTCAAAATGTTTAATATCAGCAGAAAGTCATCGTCTGCAATGTTGTAGAATCGAAGGACAAGCCAATAGTCACAGTTTCCACGGAGCGGGTACAGAGGCGGTCACAATCACGCTTCTCGTGTCATCTAGTGGCAGTGGTTCTGTGGCGTACACAGAGTCCTTCACAGTTCCCTACAGATANCAATCACGCTTCTCGTGTCATCTAGTGGCAGTGGTTCTGTGGCGTACACAGAGTCCTTCACAGTTCCCTACAGATAAAAACCTAATGGCGTTAAATCTGGAGATCTTAGTGAACACTCAACACTTCCTCGTCGGCCTATCCACGTCCCAACAAATGTTTTAACTAAGAGCGACTCTATGTCAAGATGATATGGTGGCAGTGCACCATCCTGTTGGAAAAAGTAATCATTATTTAGATAGAGTTGGTGAACAGCTAGCACATTGCTTTCCTGCATCACGACATGATATCTTTAACTGGTCAACATTCTACCAAAGAAGATAGACCCCACAAATTCTCTGGCTGACATATTGCAACACACTGTTAATCTAGGAATATTGACTGCTTAACTGCGGTGGTGTGATGATTGTAATTGGCTCAGTATGAATAGTTGTGACGGTTGACATTTGATTCAATGTAAAGGTTGTCACATCTGATCAAACAATCACATCTGTAAAATGTTCGTTATCATTGCCGTGTTCACAACCCAATGTGTGTAGCACAGCTCCCACACTTCCTTCATCCACTATTGTTCCCTCTTGCTGTACCGTGTTTTCTTCACGATATACACAGTTTCGTCCATGTCAAACTTGTAACATAATTGTAAGTAGTATAAAAAAGAGAGTTCACGTGAACCTGGATGCTGGATGCGGATAAGCGGACAATCCGTANCATGCCGGCGGCAATCTTGGAGGAAGTCACATGGCAACCTCCTGATCTGTTATTTCTAGCCAGCTGCAGAGATATTGGATTTCTTTTTTTCTATTAATTTCCATTTTTTCCCTCTGGAATTTCCCTTTAATCCCTCTAGCTTTATCATTCCAACTCGGCACTTCATATTCTTCCATTATGATTAGTTTTCTCTCGATCTATTATACCGACGTTAATATTTCTAGTGCTCTGTCATTCCTGACTTTCGTCCATTCTATCCCTTGTTGGGTTTTCTCATATTTTTCCGGTCTCCTTTATATTTATTTCTTGTGTTTTTCTTATTGTGGTCTGCCATTCCTTCCTGCTTCTCGTCCGTTCTATCCCTTGAGGTGGGTGTCTCATATATCTCTCAGTCTCCTTTATTTTCGTCCTTTCCTCTCTCTTGCTTTTCGTGTCCTCCATCATGTTTGTCATCGAGGTCGTGAGCAGTGGGTATCCATCTTGAATTCCCACTGTCAGTCGTCTGCAGTAGGCGGCCATCATTGATACCCGCATCCTACACCAGAGTGTACTAAGGTCTTTCCATTTACATCATTCATCTTAAATTCACATACCTTCACCATCTTTGATTCCCACACCTACTAACAGAGTCTGTGATGTTCTACAGTTTGTGGCTAGAAGCATTAGTTTTAGCACAGCCAATTTCTGCATGTGAGTTGATTCACTCGTCAGCAGGGGCGCTCTAGCATAGGTGAGGTGAGTTCCAATGGCAGCAGCTAGGAGCACTGGGATAGGTTCTCAACTCAAAAATGCAGGAGGCATATGGGATCGTTCTGGTAGCCCTTAGGTCGCCAGTCCAGCATCTTGACCACAAGACAACCATTGCTTGTGATGTGTTAGGAGTTGAAATAGCTTATTTACGTGAATCGGTCAACACACTCAACAGACAATAAACTTGTAATCGCGAAAAAGGATCGCCATTGCACGGTTATGAAAAGAAATACTCGCAGTAGCCTTTACGATCTTCAGAAAATGAACTCATCTCATAAAATAACAGGAGGCACAGCATGCGTGCCCATATACAAACTTTATAAATGTGTAAAAGAGATACATATATATATANTAAAATAACAGGAGGCACAGCATGCGTGCCCATATACAAACTTTATAAATGTGTAAAAGAGATACATATATATATAAATTGCGTGAAAAAATACCATCATTCGCCTATCATTGAATGGCAAGGAGAATAATAAATTAAATGNATATATATATAAATTGCGTGAAAAAATACCATCATTCGCCTATCATTGAATGGCAAGGAGAATAATAAATTAAATGCTCGCTTTGGACCACGCACTCACAAGACAATAAACTTGTCATCGTGAACAAAATAGGTTGTTTAATGTCGAAGGTACCGCATATACGCATACATACGTTTTATATGTAAAAGTAATGCTTTAATTCCAGTGCTCACCAACTGGCTGCTGGCTGCGGGCGTGCAGACGGGCTGGCATTCCCGCGGGTTTTCTCATATTCCTTCTAGTCTCCTTTCAAATTATATTCTTGCAGGGACGAGTCTCACGCTATGCAACTCCACCTTGCTTTTCTCATATTCCTCCTAGTCTCCTTTCAAATTATGTTCTTGCAGGGACGAGTATCATGCCTTGTCACTCCTCCTGCGCAGCTCAGGACGAATGCTGCCCACGCATGCTTACCTAGAGTCGCACCGAGTGCACACATCAAGCATGCCTTAAGCACATGTATAAGCATAGTTTGCTATAATTTTCGAACCAAGATACATACACCAAATTAAATTCCTGACAATGAAAATGACCACATGGTCAAGTATGCACTAAGTTTACTTATAAATATAGATGGCTGAAATTTCCGAACCATTTAAGTTACAGTCATTAAATTCATAAGAAAGTCATCGCCCCCGACGATGAACTGGGCTGCTGTGTCAAGCACATACTAACCCCACTTATAAGCATAGTTACTCAAAATATCCCACCTATTGAACAATGGGCACAAAATTAATGTGTTAAACATCACCTCTGATGAAGGACAGGGTGGTAGAGTCAAGATAAGTTCAATACAACTTATAAACGTAGTTGAATGTTATTTCACATCCACCGAAACGATATTCTTCTAATCCATTACATAAACATCGACACTGACAACGAACGGGATGGTATTTCATCTACACCCTAAGCCCACATATAAGTATAGGGGGCTACTATTTCCCACCCATGGAGGCTAGTCACCACATTCATAACATAGGTATCACTTCCTCTGATTAGAAGGATCGCAGGGTGAAGTTAACCTTAGCCCTTCTTATAAGCATAGTTGGCTGCCATTTCCACCTACTGTAACTATAGTCACAAATTGCATAAAAAGGCATCACATACAATGTCAAACAGGGTGGATGGTCAAGTACACTTTAAGCCCTCTTATAATCATAGTTGTCCATAATTTCCTACCCAAATTCATATCACAGTTATCACTTCCGACTGCTGTCAAGGAGATAGAGACAAGTAGGCCTTAAGCCCTGTTATATGCTCAGTTTGACAGCATTCCCAAACCTTTGAATTTTTGGAACATATAATGTCAGTCCTCTCATGTAGGTATTCATACAAGTGCGTCGCACAGTTACGGTTGCATTTTTGAGTGTAGGGGCTGAAATTGCACAACATACACATAACCTGCCTGAACTCGACAATCACCCATTGTCGCCCTTGTCGTCCGCTACCACATGTGTCTACCAACTCGGAGGCCCTTCAGAGACAACTACACTCACGTCGTTCACAATCAACTAGATTGTTCACGTATATTAATGTGAAAATATATGCATAAATAAATGATAGCATGGGTAACATATNTCACAATCAACTAGATTGTTCACGTATATTAATGTGAAAATATATGCATAAATAAATGATAGCATGGGTAACATATAACAAAAATATATGTTAAAAAATCAAGAAATTTACCATTGCACTGCATGCATGATGTACATAGTCTTTAGTAATTGTTAAATACATTTATAATAATATAAACATACACCATCAGTTAAACACATGAGCCCGAGTCATCCTTAGCCGGGTTTACCCTTAACAACCAGTCACATACTGAAAAATAAAGTGTTAACAATTGTAACGATAATATGACATACATAGTCGCAATTTACACTAAAACATAAACACATTAATATAAACAAACACCATCAGCCTAGTGGAAAGGACAGGGAAACGGAGTGTGAATGATAAGAAACCTTCTTGTACCAAAAAATTTAGTCAGGTTTCAAACAATAAAATACTGGCATATATGCAATTATATCTCAAGTATAATGTCATAATGAGTCACAATATATAATAATACCCGACAGTGTTATCAGTGATACTCTCATGTCAAGTAGTTTAGTAAAAACTAGAATGCACACAGACATGAGAAAGAAGGAATGTTCACAAGTGCCATCCGCAAAAATGACTACAATGCATAAAGTCCGATACACATTATGCAACTTGTAAATTCTATAATCCTTTGCTTGACACAAAAAAACTTACATTCAGAAAATTTGTCTGTATCTACGCGAGCATCAAACAGTTAGTCTAAATAATTTTTTTCGAAGCCGAGAAGCACAGGCGCGATAAGGACAACACAGCTATACACTGATGCAAACCGATATAAAAATAAAATGTAATGGAAAATAGTTATAAGAACTTAGCAACCAGTGCAATNATCGAACATATTACACAAGCATCAGGTGTTGTATGATGTGTTAATAAACCACCCTGGTAAGTACAACATTATAGCAAATGTCATCCATGCGAAACAAGTGAAACGAAACCGCCAAATTCAGAGTACAGCCAACACTCACAACACTAGCAGCAGAACACTTTCGAGATCCGTCCCTCATTGTGCAATCAACTAACATCCTGGGAATCTGTAAGGCCGCAACAGGAGGCCAGCAGGTGACGCGAGCACCTTGCTGGGTCTCGGCAAGTCGAAGGATGGTACTTATCAATAGCCGAGAGAGACACATCAGGCTCCAGGGTGGCAGATCAGTCGAGACACATATTCATTGCACTTTACGAGAGGAATTTAGTTATATAGTACAAGCTAACGATTTATTTTGTTTTAATACACCAATCTGTAAATAGTGACATGTATCTTTAAAATATAGCTTTTAATGAACTGATGTTGGTAGAGGATATCGTTTCTGTCCACCCTACTCACTTTTTTGTCTATAAAAGCATTTCGTACCACCACCACACACAGCTCAGGACATCTTTATCTCGTCGAGAGAAAATAGTGANATTGTCTATAAAAGCATTTCGTACCACCACCACACACAGCTCAGGACATCTTTATCTCGTCGAGAGAAAATAGTGAAATCGTAGGAATGCTGTTCTAATAGTCAGAAAATATACTAGGCTTCCTTGGCACATGGAAACATCAAACCACTTGCAGTACTCGACAAAGACACCGAGCTACCATACCTGCCTAAAGATTTCCTTCTCGAAAATACACGACATATAATCAAATCCGTCTACAAACACCTTCCTGTCTATCTGCAACAAGACGAAGAGAATCTTAACTGTCTCCCATGCCTAGGATGTTTTCAAGGTAATGCNACCTTCCTGTCTATCTGCAACAAGACGAAGAGAATCTTAACTGTCTCCCATGCCTAGGATGTTTTCAAGGTAATGCTACCATTACAGACACACCTCATCCCAGGAGTTGGTGTAAGACATATCGAGAGCGAGGAGCAGCAGCAGCAGGAAAACCAGGCACCTCCAACACTGAAAAAGAACGNACCTTCCTGTCTATCTGCAACAAGACGAAGAGAATCTTAACTGTCTCCCATGCCTAGGATGTTTTCAAGGTAATGCCACCATTACAGACACACCACATCCCAGGAATTGGTGTAAGACATATCGAGAGCGAGGAGCAGCAGCAGCAGGAAAACCAGGCACCTCCAACACTGAAAAAGAACGANTTGGTGTAAGACATATCGAGAGCGAGGAGCAGCAGCAGCAGGAAAACCAGGCACCTCCAACACTGAAAAAGAACGAATGTAAAGAAATTGAGAGGTCAAATTGACTACTTCACATGGTAAACTGCGATATACATGATATAGTAACATATTTCAGTCCAGCACCCAAGCTGATGTTGGCACCATACACCAAGCATTCTTATACTGAGGAAACCTGAGATGGACAACGCAAACTATCATGCAGTGTGAACAGTATACAAACAAGCATCATGCAAAAAGGGGTGTCAATTTGTTTGGCGAGCGTAGTGGTAGAAAGCAGATCATTTCGTTTACATTTATCTACTACGATCGTGTACTCTAGTACAATCTGAAGACGGAATAAATGTTTGTAGAGTTACCATCTGTAACACCGTCAGCATTGTAAACAGCAAGTGGCCCTGAAGATTGCATACTCTGCATCCATAGGAGGATGGGATCAATGGTTGCAGACTTACTATCTGTAATACTATCAGAATGTCCAACAGCAAGGTTCCCTGAAGAGTCGCTGCAAGCATTACGGTATCAATGCTGCTATTGTGGAACTACTTTTTGTAAAAGTTGTAATGTACGCATACACGAAAATGGCCATTGCATGTTCCGTCTATCATACAAGCCGTTCTACTGCGATATCTTAGATTCTGTGTTTACCCTCAGTGATAACCAGTATAGACATTACAAGAAGTGCAATGGCAATGTTTGTTGTTCATCGGTAAGCGAGTGCAAGTATTGCAGCAAGATATTCGTTGACAGTTCCAGTGTCAAATGTCATTGTAACTGTCCATTTGGCATCGTCTACAAGACTTACCCATTATTATGTGCAACTCCATCACTAGGAAAAATTACCAGATTTTTTTAAAGTCAGAAACATAATTAAAAATATTTAGCATAGTATCAAGTCTCGAACTCAGGTCCCTACTGGTGGATACTTGTGCAATAAACATTTTTTTTTGCCTTTTTCATTTCTCCAGGCGACTGCTAGAGCGCACAACCATCGTATGCTAGGCTCGCATTGGTCTTCGGCCATCTTCGTTTCCCCTGTCACCTGTCAGGAGGATGCCAACATCATTTGCATTACAGATGGCAAATGGCGGTCGCTAGGAGCACTTGTGTGGACACACATGACGAATTCCGACGTGTAACATGCAGAACACTCACACAGATATGCAGTTCTCAGTGCAAGAAACTCAAATATTGCCAGAACCACGAGGTGTTTATCCGACCGCCAATGAGGGTTGCAGTTCGATGGTACTGTAGTAGCATGGTTCAACTGTGAGTGCGAAAGGTCGCAATAAACAGCGTCAGCCTAGCACGTGGGTTGATTTAACCTCGTGTAACATATAAAACGACCTTATTGATTAAAAAGTTAGGTCACATAGTTATAAATAATAAAGGCCTAACACAGATGCAACTGGGCTGCAAGCACGATGTTGTATCGAACCTCTGATATAAAATAAATAATACCTGATGGTTCCACAGCGATACCAGTGTTTTTAAGGTGGAATACCTGTTAACCGGAAAAATTGCTTATGTTTACAGGAACAACCTCAAAAAAAAAATTCCACAATATGNAATTGCTTATGTTTTAAGGAACAACCTCAAAAAAAAAATTCCACAATATGTCAAGTGTAGTACACTGTTTACGAGCGATTACAATTTGAAGACGCATTACACGACTTTTCAATGCTGTGTTCCTTTGCTGGCCATGTATTGTTATCGGTACAATTGTATACCACTTTCTTTTAAATATATTAGAGGTTGTTAAGGGTTACCCACCTCGAGTTGCCGGCTCTATGTTGGACTGATGGTGTATGCTTATATTACTATATATGTATTTTTCCATTACCCATGACTATGTACATCATTCATGCTGTGCATTTGTATATATATATATACAATTTTGTTATATAATTGTTAGACATATGATACCCATGATAGTGCTTGTTTATGAATATATATTTATTTATGTACAACCTGGATGATTCTTAACGAAAGAGAGGCTACCTGTTGCTGAGGGGTATCCGAGTTGGCAGACATCTGCAGTAGCAGACGACAATTGTCATGGTGGGTGATTGTCGAGTTCATGCAGTTCGATGCATATGTGTGTGCTATTTCAGACCCTACACTCCTACATGTAACCATAAATTTGCAACGGATTTGTATGTATACCTACATGTGTTGATGGTTGTTACATGTTCCCGAACTTCAAAGTTTTGGGANATGTAACCATAAATTTGCAACGGATTTGTATGTATACCTACATGTGTTGATGGTTGTTACATGTTCCCGAACTTCAAAGTTTTGGGAATGCTGTTCAACTATGCATATGCCAGTGCTCAAGGCAGTTCAGAAATGATGAATGTGATATGAATTTGGTTACTACAGCCTTGGTGGGTTGGACATTTTATCTAACTACTGTTATACGAGGGTTTACCNTGTCATGGTGGGTGATTGTCGAGTTCATGCAGTTCGATGCATATGTGTGTGCTATTTCAGACCCTACACTCCTACACGTAACCATAAATTTGCAACGGATTTGTATGTATACCTACATGTGTTGATGGTTGTTACATGTTCCCGAACTTCAAAGTTTTGGGAATGCTGTTCAACTATGCATATGCCAGTGCTCAAGGCAGTCGGAAATGATGACTGTGATATGAATTTGGTTACTACAGCCTTGGTGGGTTGGACATTTTATCTAACTACTGTTATACGAGGGTTTACCNCTGTGATATGAATTTGGTTACTACAGCCTTGGTGGGTTGGACATTTTATCTAACTACTGTTATACGAGGGTTTACCGCATACTTGGTAAAAAAAACCTTCCTATTCGTTGTCGGTATCGATTTCTTTGTTATGAATTTGAAGACTATAGCTTCGGTGGATTGGAAATGGTGGTGGGCTATACTTATAAGATATATTTAAATTTACTTGACCCTACCACTCTGTTCTTCCGGAGAGATTATGTTTATTATCTGTATTTAGTTCCTATAGTTTCCATGCGGAAAATGATGGCTATACATTTTAAGTGGGGCTAGTGTGTGATTGACCTGGAGCCCAGTTTATCGTCGGTGGTGATGACTATGTTATGAATTTGGTGGCTGTATCTTAAATGGTTCGGAAATTACAGTCTATGGTTATAAGTGGGCTTAGTGTTTACTTGACGTGGCTGTGCGACGTATGACAGGTTATGACATACCTGGCGTCCTGGCAGGTATCCTGGGAGCTGCACAGAAATACGCGCACGCGAACTCCTTAGTTCGGACATTATAGCCAACTATGGTTATACGTGTGCTTGAGGCATACTTGAAGCAATCGCGCGGTGCGACACTAGGCCAGTATACGTAGGCAGGATTCGCTCCGATCGGCGCAGTTGGAATATCAGAGCATGAAATTCGTCCCCGCCAGCATGCCAGGAGAAAGGATACCAGAAGGGATATGAGAAAACCATCGTGTAATCACACAGCAAGAGACTCGTCCCTGCTATGACACCAGGTGAAAGGAGACTAGAAGTTATATGAGAAAATCCGCGAATGTACCAGCATGTCCGCACATACACAGCCAGCAGTCAGTTGGTGGACACGGGAATTAAAGTATAACATCTTCACATATAAAGAATGTGTGCATGCATGCGCTGCCTGCAGTTTTTTCTCATGTGTAAATTCGACATTATACAACCTCCTTTTTTTCGCGATGAAAAGTTTATTGTCTGGAGAGTGTAAAGGCCAGTGAGATGATTTATTCTCATAACCATGCAATGAAGATCCTTTTTCGCGATTAGAAATTAAATGTCTGGTGAGTGCATAGGTCGAAGTGCGTATATGTTGTATTTCATCAACTAACACATTACATGCAATGGGGGTCTTCTGGTTAAGTTACTATCCTGANAAGTGCGTATATGTTGTATTTCATCAACTAACACATTACATGCAATGGGGGTCTTCTGGTTAAGTTACTATCCTGATGACTTAAGTGTGTCCAAACGATCCCGCATGACTTCTGTATTTTTTGAGTTCCGAAACACCTAAAAAAATTCAAGTGCTCCAGGCAGCCGCCATTTGAGCTCCCCTCCCCGATGCTAGCGCCCCTGCTGGCGACGAGTGAACCAACTCACATTCACAATATTGGCGAGCCTATACCAGCATTATAGCTACCAACAGTGGAACTTCACACACACTGACGGCGGGCGCGGGATTCAAAAGTATAGACCTTAGCTCACTCTGGTGGCAGATGCGGGAATCAATGATTTCCACGTACAGCAGAGTAATGGTGGTGGGAATTGAAGATGGATGCCTACAAAATACGACGACGACGACAGCCAAGATGGTGGACGAGTTAAGTAAGAAAGAGGAAAATAAGAAGAAAAGGAGACTGGGAGGAATATGAGAACTTTCCCTCAGGGATATAGCGGATGAAAGCAGGAAGGAATGACCGAGCGAGAAATTTAAAAAACACAAGAGATAAATATAAAGGAGACTGAGAGGAATATGAGAAAAATCTTTAAGGAATATAAGACGAGAGGCGGAAATGACAGATCACGATAAAAAATAACATCGGAATGAAATAGTGGGAGAAAACTGATCGGAATGCAAGATAATGAAGTGCCGAGTGGGAATGGAAGAGCGGGAGGGAAAAGGGGAATTCAGAGGGTAAAGACGGAAATCCAAGATNGAATGAAGTGCCGAGTGGGAATGGAAGAGCGGGAGGGAAAAGGGGAATTCAGAGGGTAAAGACGGAAATCCAAGATGGCGACTGCTGGCGAGGTATGATATAGCAGCAGGTTACTGCATGACGTCATCCGAGACTTCCACCGGCTCGTCCTCTCGTCCACATCCAGCATCTGTGTTTGCGCGAACTCTCTGTTTCCTACTACTCTCGTGTCCCTGTCACATGTGACCTTCATCTTCTCTGCACCTCAACCACGTTCTCGTATTTCCAATAAAACTTTGAATTCCACTTACTTTGCTTGAAGGAGACCTTGTCACCTCCGCCATTTCCTCTACAATTGTAGTGCTGCCACTCTTGGCTTCAAACGGGACTGACAACGGCAGAATGGCCACATACGCTCGCACGCATCCAGAGTTTTCCTTCGTGCGTCGAATACAACCAGCCCGGTCATGCTGTCTTCAATAGTTTCTTTGTTATTAACATACTAATAGTGTAAACGTTAATTTGAGATACACGGTTTGTTGGTCTGAGGCATTTCATATTCAACACTCTGTATGAAACTGTAATAACATAACGATATCTTTGTGCGACTCCCACAAATAAAGAGTCCTAGAACTGTTTACACAATCGAACATATAGTCTGGAGTCGTGACATCACGAAATTTTGTTTTGAAAACTAACCACATTGCCCTTTAGTCACTTGCAGAGTGATAAGAGTCGAGTGTCTGAATCTTAAAGTTCTTAGTACGCTATTTTATTTCACTGCATGCCGCTGTATTCTAGCGAGTGGTAATAAGGTAAGAAAATCAATATAAAAAGGGCATAACAGTTTAAATAATATACTACCAATTGAGGGAAATTAATGTGCAAACGGCTCTTCAGCTAGTAAACTTCTAAAGTGAATAACTTAAAGGAAGGGTTGATGACACGCAATTAAAAATTCACTCTTAATGAGTAAGACAAGAGTTATTATCGTTATGATGCCTGGAACAATAACACTCCCACACACATCTGCACACACACACACTCCCACACACATCTGCACACACACCCTCACTCTCACTTTCACACACGCACTGGAATTGAGCAAGATTTCTTCATATATTTAATGACGTATTCTCAGTGGTCTACATTTGTGCCTGTGTAAGAGGAGATGGTACTACTATATTAATGGCTAATAATTATTTTTCACTATAAACATAAGTAAAATATGTTTTTTTAAATCATTATGTTATATAAGCAATACACCACTAACAATGTTATCAAATTTTTTATATAAATAAATTTCAGTTTCCAGTAATTATATTTATCACTTTTCGACAAAACTTAAAATGAACAATTAGGAAAGTAATATACTGAAATTAACTTTAACTTTTAAGAAAAAAACTTTATATATGTAAATTTTTACTTAGTCTCTCATTTTTCAGTGTCATATGTTGAACAATTGACTATAAACTATAGGTTAAAAACTTTTTTAAATAATTCCTGNATGTTTTTTTAAATCATTATGTTATATAAGCAATACACCACTAACAATGTTATCAAATTTTTTATATAAATAAATTTTAGTTTCCAGTAATTATATTTATCACTTTTCGACAAAACTTAAAATGAACAATTAGGAAAGTAATATACTGAAATTAACTTTAACTTTTAAGAAAAAAACTTTTTATATGTAAATTTTTACTTAGTCTCTCATTTTTCAGTGTCATATGTTGAACAATTGACTATAAACTATAGGTTAAAAACTTTTTTTAATAATTCCTGCACTAAACCCAGTTTGATCTATCTTAAGTAATTGTTGCTCTAAATCCAGTTTGATTAACATGTAATGGAACAGATCTCGAAACAATAGTTCACTCATTTTCGTTGAAGTCTTTCTGACCCCGTGTGACAGCAGTACAAGCTCCACGTGTTTTTGTCAGATGAAGGCGATGAGTTATAGTTTTGACGCTTCTTAGCAGCCTGTCATTATTCACTTGTCTCCTGTTCACAGTTTATGCGCATATTAAGTCGATGGCCTTTCTTTCTAGTGAAATTTGTTTTTAAATATGAATTTGTCCCATTCTGTAAGGCAATCTCCTGTTTTCTTATACATCGCATTTTCTTTACTTGCAGTTAATAAAGTATTTTCCATTTTTAAATATTGGATAAACCTCAGTAATATTAGTAGATCTCTTGATTCCTTTTGGAAATTCACGGTTTTGGAGACTGGTTAGACAAATTGCTTCTTGTGTATTTATCTGACAGTCTAAACGTGACCACAATCCAATCATCCATATAATTGTATCTGCCCAACTGCTACTTCCAGTAGAACGAGTGCATCAACTCACCTACAACTGTTGCTAAGCCATCCCTCCTAAAAGAGCAGGAGAGGTGACGAACCCCTCCATCAAGCTGGTGAATATAGCGACTCTTCTGGAACACCGTACATGGCATGCCTACTCTGTCTTCTTCGCTCATAGACTCCGCTATACATATGGGTGAGTACACACATGCGCTGAGCCATGCTATATAACTTGCAAGTGCAAGCGGCGTACTGCTCAGCCTGTTGTTCCCGAGATGGTACTTAGAGCATCGTCAGTGTGTGTTGCAAGCACGCACTGCACATGCAGGGAGGTAACATAGTGGTGAGACCAGGAACATAACCCTGTTCGCCTTGGTAGGAGGCGAGCACTCTAGCCGCTAGACTACCACGGCCCCATGTCGAGTGTGAGTAGCGGCACGTTTAATACTGGAGTGGGGCGGGCAACAACGTTGAAATTATCTGAGTTGTGCGGTAATACAGAAAACACATGTTGCTCTCAAAAACGATGCCTGGAATGAGATGTGTAGTGGATTGGGCGAGGCAGTCGGGAGATTTAATTAACTGATGCAAAGGTCACTCTTGCAGCAGTTCGCACAGACATCTTGCTTCCTCGGCCATATAACTATTGTCGCTATCTTATCACGTCACACGAGGTGCGCGACCCTTTGCAACTGTGCGATGCAACATTCGAAAGTGTTCGCGGGAATGTTTGCTAAATGTTTCGTGTTCGCGCATGTATTAAAGTACATTTACGGTGATTTCCAAACTTTCTGAAGCCCTGTTAAAGTTCTACTTCCAGGATATTCCTCCGCCTCATTCAAACCAAGCTTTACACGCTCCGCATTCGTGCGAATCCTGCTTAATAACATGCTGCATCCCTAAGAACTGTTTCTGACTAGACATTATGTGCATACCTATCTTCTCTCTAGTTTTATCTATGTTAATTATATCTTAAATATTTTTTATATAATATGTATAGTATGTATACTAATTTGTTGATAAAATGTAAAAGTATATTCAATTGAAATAAAAATAAGATAATTTTATGTTAACAGTAGTGTGTAAAGCTTGTGATAGTGAGGTATTTAGGAAATAACCTAATATGTCATACTTGGGGTGATTTTTCAAAGTTTTAATTCCAAAAGTGTGAAGATACTGGGAATGAACTATACACGGCGCAGCAATGTTTGTACGCATCTTCAACTCCGACTAGAGCACCATCTCTTCTCCTGCGCTGTTTTATAACGTGACGTTACTTTTATTAGGTCCTGGACAACTTACCAAACCAAACACTGAGAAAGTGTCCCAAGTCACTGAGCAAGATGATATTTGGCTGTGGCCTCAGCTCAAAGGAACTGCACCGCCTCAGTCCAAGGTCATCGGCTAAGAACACGCGCCATACAGAAAATCCTTAGTGGAGGTCGTTGCTCAGCCAAATGTCAATATACTTTACGAGTCTGATTGACTGACATTTTATTAAAACTACTTTAACAATTTCAGACTTTAAAACGGTTCATTACATTATTTCGAATGTAATGAAGCAACACTAATGAAATGAAATACCTCTTAATGTTTCTGTTTCACTTACTATAATGAAGAATATAATAATTACTAATGATTTGTAAAAGTTTTTAAGGAAGTTAAAAAAATACATAAAAAATTTTACAGACTTGAAATTTTTTTTTTTTTTTCATTTTTGTGTGGTACGGCAAAATGTAAAATCTCCGTTTCATAGGTTTCCTGTTCAAATAGTACAGGAAGTCAGAACAAGTGAACTGTACTTTTAACATTTGAGAGAAACAATTGTTGAAATAAATACGATAGAAACATTGAAATTGGGTAAGAAAAATTATGACATTGCTCGGTTAACATGAGAAGTTTTTGGACGAATATGAAAATCGAGGTCTTGAGAGCCGGTGAGAATAAAATGAGGTTTACACGAAGCAGCGGTAGAATGCTAGTGTGGAGATTTGGGATTACCTCGAGAAAACTCGCCGGCAAGCGGCAATGTCCGCCACGTTTCCCTCATGTGAAAATCCTGTTTACCACCAAGATAAGAGCCTCGTTCTCCTTGGCTTGAGGTGGGTAGTCTGACCACCGCACCACCGTGACACCCGTGTCTTTGCGGGCATTACTTGGCGTGGTAAGGGTGAGGATCTCTGCTTCCCAAACAGCGGATTTAGTGAAGCATATTCCCACAACTTCCTCCTAATTTAGTGGAAATATTCAGCTGCCTTTATACTGACAAGACGTTTTTTTTATTTGGTTGCCACGCAAATGCCGTTGTTTTGATGTTTTATTACCCAGAGGGAAGCAAAACATTTTTAGCAAGCCATGCTAAATTAAAATTGTGAAAAAGTGGTGGGTACATGTGTACGAATTATCTTCGCAAAATGTTGAGCACTTTATCTTACGACCAACTGATGTTTGGACTCTGTCTTTAAATAATACTAACGATACGTGACAGCTAGAGCGTCCTTGGCAGTTGGCTGCACACACAACAATAGTATTTGTATTGTTTATTTTTCTATTGGCAAGAACGTGGTGCTACTGAGAAATAGCGTCTTCATTTTCCTTCCGAATGGAACCACGTACAGTAACTGTAGATTCTTCAGTTCAACGTAAGTGACAGGCTCGACAGATTTGTTATCTGTGTTGGGATGGCTTCTTTTAATATAATACCAGAATGAACTCCTTCAGTTTTGTCACATTATTGCCTATATACCTGTAGAGAAAGAAAAGGAAAGTCACTACGTTTTTCGTGTCTCAAATGTATGCATTTATTATTTAACCACATTTATCGAAATAAATGTAGATATTTATAAACTTTCATTGGAACATAATATTTAAAAAACCATGGACTAAAAAAGAAAAAAAATTCGAATTATAATTGTGATTGGAAACACAAATTAGCGTGTAGTACTGATTTGACCTTTCTTTTTACATAATATTTTTATTCATTATTGAGGTACGATATATGTTATGCGTGAAGAAGTAACGGCGTAAAACCAAAATAAAAAACATACTTAACAAAAACCACTCTCTAAAAATCCGTATTATAATTAAATAGTAATCTCGTCTATGATTACTAAGTTGTTTGAAGAGCAGCATTAACTACACTTGGTACGAACGCCCACACATTTTAATATGCAGTTTGCACGAAAATAGCGAGCATGGGATTATCTATGTGAAGCGGTCACATATAGCTCACTCTTTTACAAGACCGGGGCCGCGGTGGTGTAGTGGTTAGACTACTCGCCTCCCACTTAGGCGAACAGGGTTCGATTCCTGGCCGGGTTGCTTCAGGACGATGTCACTTGTCGGCGGGTTTCCTCGGGATCTTCGGTTTCCTCCGCCCTTGTATTCCGGTGCTGCTTTTTGCTCACCTCACTTCATCCTNCCCCCTCCGCCGGCTGGAGAGCGAGTAGTTAATAACACAGAAGTGAAAGAGACACTCGACTGCGACACCTTCCGTAGAAGCCAGCAAAATGGTGTCATTGCCCTGCAACCAGCGCCTGATTACCTACTTTCTAGCCGGCAGTGAAGTCAATAGAAACCCTTCACTGCGTGCTGTAGCGATTCCATAGCCGCGCGCAGCCAATCAAACATGGGTACGCCCACTTTAAAGGAGTTTGTGTACATCCCTACTCGCTGTTCTAGCCAATGACAAATAGCGATCTGAGTCGACGTATCAGCGCTGTCTTACGTCCTAGCAGTGACTATGTACAGTAGATTCTGCAAAATTAAACAAAGATAAAAGAAACAACGTAAACTAGCATGAATTTCCTAAACAATATATACATTATTGCTTGCTGGGTTGCTGCATGCAAGAGAAGATCCA
>NQII01010270.1:18091-36245 GCA_002778355.1 Clitarchus hookeri | reverse complement strand
ACCTTGAGCGTGATCATGTGACTATGCAAGAAACGTTGAAATCTAAATACGTTAGCATCACGTCATTAATAATTGGCTTAATAAGATACAAGTCTTTTCGACACCCGTTTGTAAGCGATAAATTAACAATTACGTTAAAACTTTGGAACTATTTCCTCTCTTTGAGCTGGCAACCTAACGGCGTAACTGTATCCGCGCTCGCCGCTGTTTGTAATGTTATATGCATGTCGCTAACGGCTAGGGTGTTTTTTCATAGGTTGATTTTCAAAAGTTTCTTCCAGTCGTGAACCGACTATAGATATATCTAGAACGTATCGAAACAGAGTCTCTAAATAGGTTAGCGCGGGCGCGTGTACCGTAATTTGCGAAGCGGCAACTGGCCAGCATCCCCGACCAACCGAGACGCACTGGCAAAGAAAAGAAAGCAACTCCTGCTGGGGGTTTTTTTTAAAGCCCTGCTCATCCCTCGTCACTCAGTTCTGGGCACCAAGGACAAGCTTTTGGCGTAGGCACAAAAAAAAAAGTCGTAGCTCACATTTAGACAAGGCGAAGGTCGATACACGCCGAGCAATGCAGACAGGAAACGAAAACTGGTGTTGAAGTTAACGGCAGTAGTTTCTGTTAGAACCTAAAGCCGCACCTCAATCGCCCTCATCGGCCCTCAAGACCTCGCTGTTAAGAGCCACCCAAATCTCTTCACTCACTCATGCAAACAAAGCTTAACCGAGTTTATAAAATCACACCTAAGGGACAGCGCGCCGCATTCGTGGGCACTCAGTATAATAATATTTTGCATAAGAACTATTTCTTACGAAATATTACCTACACGCATAATTTTCTCACTGCCTTTATTCGTATTAGTTATAAATGAAATGTAACATAGACTAGATAAAATATAAGTAAAAGTGCAATTTAACCAAAAAATAAGATTATTTTATGTTAAAATAATTGTAAAACGCCGTTGATGCATGACTTATTTAGGAAAAAACCTAACACGTCATACACGGGGCGTTTATTCAACGGTTTGATTAAAAAGTGTGAAGAAACGGCGATTTATTACGGATCATCCTTGGTTCTAATATGGGTCTCGTTGTAAGCAGTTGTGTCTATTCTCATTAAAAAAACTATAGAATATTTTATGTAAATATTTTTTCAGAGTACAGAGTACTTAGAGGTGAAACAGCTGCTTATTCAGCGAAATACAGTCGCTCACGCCAGCATAATGACGTCACTAGCCAGCAAGATGTTGACTACCGTTCGTCAATCATAGCCTGGTAAGCTACGCGACATCCGACAGCCCGGTCAATATGGAAACCTTTTGCATACTGCTGTGACCTATCAGANGTCTAGGGAACTTGTATGTCGATGAACCTGTGAAAGGAATAATAAAACTAGATTGTTTTTGAACTCCAATCGCCCTGTGTTTACTTAAGTAGTAAATTGGCCCTTCAGACACCAGTATAAACACTTTCTACCAAGCGACAGTTTTGGTGCTTGTCAGTACTTTACTTATATTTAGGGGCGTCTGTTTTTTGCAAAAACATTTCAGGACATGTCGTGTTCCAATGCACTTTAGTTCAGAACCACTTTCGTGATTGGATCATACGAATTGTTACGCGTCTTATCTGTCTGTCCGCGACTCACGGACGGTCAGTATCGGAGAAACTTAATCCTGATTGGCTCACTCAATGTAAGAGACTGTCTTCACACAAAGACCAGCGGCCAATAGTCAAATGAAGACTGCAAGTGTGCACATAGGTTATTGAAGTCTAGCCACCGCGTAAATATTTTCGCGATATTTTTCCAGATATTTCAAGAGCTTTAAAGTGACTTTTCAGTAAATATATTCTTCATAAAATATTAAACATTTACGTCGAAAAAAATGGACGTTTGTTAGTAATGAAGCCCTTCAGCCCTCGCGATAGACACCCTTAACACAGCAATGCATACCAGGTCTTCACGGCAACACGAAGTTAGATTGCAATGTCCTATGTCGTCTGGAGTCAGGCACACACGTATTAACTAAAATCATCCAGAGAAACCCATATTTCTCGAAAAATGTGACAAGTGAAAAACGTCATCTGTAGACGAATTTAGTTTACAAAATGAGCAAAGGGAATTTCTAGAAAATGTAACTAGTTTATTTTTATAACAATAGTCATATTTAAATCTGACACTGGAAAACATAACGCCACATTGCTAGATACCTGAAAAAATCGCGGATTAATTTCGGGACAAGCCAGAATTCAAAACACGTGCCTTTATATAACTTTAGCTATTGGTCCACACGGTGTTTGAAACCTCCTGGAGAACGGTGTCCAATTGTCGCCTTCCACTGTAACAGCAGACAACCAATGTGCAATTGATGTCGGCATATTTGTACATAAGATTGTTGAGTCAAGACTGGAGGTCATTGAACTCACGAAATTTTCAGGTCTCTACACATTGCACACTTATTCTCCACAACCATGCCCTTTATAATGCGCAAGAATATCAACATCAACCACCTAACTAAAAGTGTAACCTAAACAAAAGCCCAATCAGTCTCTAGCAACGCTGCCACCTTGTAACATTATTTCTTCTGTCACAGGTAACTAGAGAGAAGAATACGCCACTTTGGGAAGTGAATATGAAGGGAAGTGTGTTTAAATTTTATGCTC
Source organism: Clitarchus hookeri (assembly GCA_002778355.1). Classification (NCBI taxonomy): domain Eukaryota; kingdom Metazoa; phylum Arthropoda; class Insecta; order Phasmatodea; family Phasmatidae; genus Clitarchus; species Clitarchus hookeri. Next base: position 33,585 of record NQII01010270.1, on the reverse strand, counting down.
TGAACACGCAAAAAATATCCAGAACGTTCTCACATTTTCCACTCTTTTCATTGATTTTCTGTATTTCCTAACTTAGGAATGCTCATATTTCATTGTTTCGTCATAGTCAGCCTCAACAGCTGTCGTTCTCTCCTGGCCGCACGTCATCTCTGAAGTTCCCGTCGGTGGTGCCAAAGGCCGCAGTAAATTTTCTCACTGGCTAGAAAGAGAGAGAGAGAGAGGGGGGGAGAGGGAGAGCATCTTCTCTTGACTTTCTCGTGACGTTCCGCAAGTGCAGCCACAATTACTGCGGCGCAGCTTGTCTCACAGAAAACCCCAAGCCCCGACACCGAGAGAACTAATGAACCCATCTGTCAACCCCACGACGTGGCTTCTTCGCCTTCTCCTTGAGGCACAACATTGTAGAAAGTTACCCCGCCACACGTTAAAACATGTATCTTCTTCTTGGTTATCTTTACAGGACTACACGGGGAATGTCACTCATCTGTAATTAACACCGAAACAAACGCGACAGCTAATCATGTTTTGTACATCTTTATTTATTTAACTTTTGCAGATCTACGATTCGCGAGTTTATAAAAGTACGATGAACATGCTCGCATCCGAAAAGCAGACCACAAAACTTGTAATTCTCGTGGTATAATAAAGGGCAGTGTCAATAAAATGGTAGGGCGTTGGGACTATTAACAAGAGGATAGTTGACATTTCCAAGAACAATGTTATATGGTTACTTACATATTGTTACGCGCCCGCGTCCTTGACTTTCCCCGTGTGCCCGAGCGGGTGGAGTCATTACGGGATGTTTGAATGACAGGCGAGCGATAATCCGAGACGCGCGTATCTTGTTACTAAAATTGTGCCGTTGCGATGAATCTTTGCTGCTCGCACGCTCCTGACCTTCGGCAGATTGAGTTTCTCCGTTTATCTGGAGAATGTTCTGGTTTTGATCGTCCTTGCCTCCTCTCAGCGCGACTCGGGGGTACGGGGAATATGTTAGATCTTGGCTTCTGATGCTATAAAAGCGCCTCGGGCCTCCGAGCCGAGAGTTTTACGACAGCCGGGAGTCTGGGCGAATGTGCGACGTGAAGCGATAGACAACGAGCTAGAGGAGCAACGAGTAGCGCCAGAAGTGAGAAGCGGGAAGAAAATCTGCGACTGCAGGCATCGGGGCAGCGGAAGGTGCGACTGGCAGGCTGGACTATTGGACTGGATGCGCGAGTGAAATACATTTCAAATGAAGGCAACAGACAGACTCAACAGTGTTAATTATGAGCGTGAGTTAATTTACTATAACTAGGGGCAGTGATATTTCGCGAAAAGATTTCGATACAAGATACAGTCAAAAGCACTGTAGGGTCGTCCAGCTTCTTTGATTGCATAAAAAATGTTCTGGCCCGTGTTAACTGTTTGCGCACGAATCGCGAATGTTCAGTGTCAGAGTTACTTAGTTCTGAGTGGCTTGGTCAAAGACGGACACGGCATCAGCAGCCAATGTAGGTATAACAACAGCTGAGGTGTGTATATAGTAATGAAATCTACTGTGTGCTCCGATTTTTACGCGAAAAGTCACTGGCCCTAACTATAACTAGAGTCCTGAAAAATTCGCGAGTTCAATGACCTGCAGGGTAGACTTTACAGTCTTATGTACTAGTATGCCGATATGAACTGCACATTGGTTGTCTGCTGTCACAGTGGAAGGTGACGATTGGGCCACCATTCCCCAGGAGGTGTCAAACACCGTGTGGACCAATGGCTAAGGTTATATAAACACACGTGTTTTGAATTCTAGCTTGTCCCGAGATGAATCCGCGAATTCTTTAGGTCTCTAACTATGACTAGGGACAGGTGTTTTTCGCGAAAAGATTTCAAGACCAGTTGTACTCCAAAACACTTTTGTTCATATGCACTTTCGTGGTTGGATGATTTTAAACGTGCCTAAGTGTCTGTCCGCGAATCATGGATGCTCCGTATCGGAGTAATTTATTACGATTGGCCAAGCCAAATACGAACATGTCTTCTCACGTAGACATGCGGCCAATAACCAAAGTAAGTTGTGGTTGTGAACATAAGATATTGAAATCTAGCATGATCATAAATATTTTCGCGAAAAACCCCTGCCCCTAACTATAACCAAACAGAGACATTGGAAAGAACTTTAATTAGAGTTGAGGTAGACATTAAATTCTGAGCTCATTGAGAAATAAAAAGAGTAATAGTGGAGATAGATCAATGCTGTAAATAATAGCTGTGTGAATAAATTAAAATCAAATTTAGTTATTTTATTTTTATTAAGACCTCCATCCTTCACGAAATCGGATACACCTCTCAGGTATCTTGTAACCATATATCGTCGCTGAGAAGATTGTATAACCAAACTGAATCTATTTATTTATAATTTTAGTGTTCCAGCAATGTATACACATCAATATTTGCTTGAATTTTGCAGTGTGCCAAGGGTGCATTATATCATCAGCTAAAAGAAGTAGGTTAGTGAATATTTTATAGTTGACTTAGCAAGGGAATAAGTCTAAGCTGCCGCCACTCCCATGATAGTGTACGTCTATCTCTGTTTAGAATGATAGGTTATTGCGAATTGACTTTTTTTTTAGCGAGTTTTGAATTGTTACGTTAGTTCTATTTCACTTATTAAATTACTCTCGATACTGCATGATCTATCTAGACATTTCCTTACTTACTTACAGCACATTAAAACAAACTCTAATTATTATTGACAAAAAAGTTACTGGATGGCTATTTTACACTAAGTAATACAGTAATATGTGGAAATTAAATGTAATGCAATGATAGAGGGGCACGGAACACTCCGAGAAAGGCCGCAAGCATGTGCAACATGCACCACGTCGTTGGGGAGAAAATCAGTAATATCACATATCGGCAAAACACAAGTCGAATCGTAGACACCACACGTAAGATCAGTTCCAGAAAATTATACACCCGGATGCCGAATACCTTTTCAAAGTATCTAGGCCATAATTGTACATGGGTCGTCGTTAGCGGGGTCATTCGAAGTGGAACGAGAAGGCTAGGCCAATCAGGGAGTGAAGAACAAATCGGCCATAGCCTATATATATAAGGGCAGTGATATTTCGCGAAAAGATTTCGAGATAAGATACAGTCCAAGGCACTGTAGGGTCGTCCAGCTTCTTCGATTGGGTAAAACATATTCTGGCGCGTGTTAACCGTTTGCGCACGAATCACGAAGGTTCAGTGTCGGAGTTACTCGGTCCTGAGTGACTTGGTCAAAGACGGATACGTCACCAGCAGCCAATGGAGGCTTAACAACAGTTGAGGTGTTTATATAGTATTGAAGTCTACTGTGTGCTCCAATTTTTACGCGAAAAGTCACTGACCCTAACTAAATAGTAAAGAACTACACTGGTATACGCCTACAGCGGTTCGGGAAAACCACGGTGAACCGAGACCAGGATGAGTGGACCGCGAATAAGCCCAAGTCCTCCCAGACTCGAGTCCAGGCCAGAGAGGTCGAGCGGGCGCAAGTGTCGGCACAAGCGGCATCTCGTCAGAGAACCCGCTGCCAACTGGAGAAGTCGCGCCGGGGGTACGCGCGAGAAGTGTAGCGTGCAGCCCGCGAGGTAAATCTCCGCTGGAGAGCCGGCGACTCACTCCGGGACGTGATAAGGTACGGCGGAACGGGGAGCGACGGACGCACTGGCCGGGACTGGCACCAGCTGGATGTAGTATAGTTCATTTCATGTAAGAAGGCCACATTCTGACAGTCAGTGAGTGGCAACAAATAACGTGCAATTTACAAAATCCTGTATCAGCTGATGCACGAACGAACAAAAGTTAATATTACGTTGGCTATTCTGAGAGCAGTGCCGAAGCACATCACACAAGCAGAAAATACGCGGATAAGAAAGAGTTCGTAGATTAATTAATACATTTTGCGTCTACCAGCGCCTTGCCGACGTCGCGGCGGGTGGATCAGGTCGAACTCGAGCGTGCAACACGAACATCAAAATCGGTTTACAATTCGCGTGTCGGCGACATAGTACGGCGTCCCCCAAAATTTAACAGGGTTATTTTTGGAGTTTGCCAAAAATATAACCAAGTCCGAATACTTTGGAGACATTGGCAATGCCAACGTAATATTACCTTACCAGCGGATTCCATTACGTTCACTGCAAAGTATAGTCCATTCACGATTACTTTCAACTTTTCTGAAGCCCTGTTAAAGTTATACTTCCAGGATATTCCTCCGCCTCGTGCAAACAAAGCTTAACCAAGTGTTTAAAATTACACCGAAGGAACAACGAATCGCATTCGTGCGCACTCAGTGTGATAATATTTTGCATAAGAAGTACTTCTTACTAAGCATTGCCTACAAAAAGTGTGAAGAAACCGCGAAGAAGCTATAGTAACACATAGGCAGCATTAAAACAATGGACTACATACTACGTTACTTAGGAAAGAGCATTTCGTTGAAACATTGACAAATCGTCATAACATTGGCTAACAGTCGGCCGGTGATGAACGTTGCACAGTATTGTGTAGCGTACGATGTACTGTGGACCAATGGGACAACGGTAAATGGGAATTCGGAGACCATAAGAACAGGTGTTCATACTTCTTAAATATCTCCAAATTTTTACCACATTCAAAGAGTACTGCCTTAATATAGTATTTTTTCAAACGTCGCCAAGACTCAAGACAGATATATTGTTCCACAATAAAATTTTTAAGACACCAGTTAAAAAATACTTAAAAGCTATTTGAATAAAATATTAACATCTCTTGTAGTCTTAAAAAGTAAATTAACTACAAATTTGAGTAAAAAATTAGAAGGTTTTAACGACTATCCCAAGGATCAACCCGTGGCACAAAATCGCACGCACGAAATCTCTCTCTCTCTCTCTCTCACACACTCTCTCTATCTCTCTCTCTCTCTAACACACACACACTTTCTCACCGTGGGTGACACACTAATCCCAGCTTTACTATTTTAGCCCACCTACCGTGGCGCAGTCGGTTAGTACGCTGCCGGTTTGGGGTGCCAGAAGTTCTGGGTTCGAATCTTAGGCAAGGCATGGGTGTTAGTTTAAGTTAGGTCATAAGTTAATTTACAAGCTGTTCCCTGATAAGCTTTCAGGTATAACACCAGGGGACGTTAATAAGCCCTTTCCAATACAATTTACAATTGTAAGCAGTTAACCCAGCTGCCTAGTGCAGCACCGGACGAATGAAAGGATATGTTTTTACGGGTTAAAAGGTTCTAGGAGTGTCTCGGACACCTGTCACGATATCGCTTTCAAACAAAATACCCTTTGTCCATCTTTGCTCAGGCCAAGTTACTACGAAAAGGTTTTTGTAAAATTTTTAATACGCGGACAATTGCAGGCAAATTAAGATTTATAGACGCAACTAAAACAAAAATAGAAACTCTCATTAATGTACTCCTACTTTCTTTATTGTGGCGTAATTCTTCTCTGCAAAGCGAACTGTTAAAGGTAGCTGCGAAACGTCTAAAATCATTGAACATTCATTAGGTCGGCCGGTCCCACGCTAGGCAGCTCCCTTAACATTAAAATTGTGTTTTGAGGGTAACAAAACCACAAGGTCTTGCCGTCCGAAGCCTATATCTGCGAAGGGGAGGCTTGGAGGCAAGGCAGACAGGCGCACCAGACAGCCGCCCGTGGAGAATGAAAGTGAAGAGAATGACACAGAGATGGATAGGCGACGGATGGCCGCCCGCCAACCTCGGCTACAAGTGCGAGGGATGGATCACGAAGGAGGAGGAGAAGGCTGGGGGAAGTAAAGCGGACTCACCCAGACCCAGCTCCAGCCAGTGCTCGACGATGGTCCAGCTGACGTCCTTGGCGACGCGGTTCTTGAGCGCCAGCAGCTGGCAGAGGTCGCTCGCGCAGAGGTTCGCCTCCACCACCACCGTCTGGTAGCTGCCGTCGTCGTTGTAGAACGCCAGCTCCTCCTGCAACACACAGGCGAAGAGCACGTGAAGGTCGTTCAACCGCGAGCACTTTTCACATCAAACCTTTGAAAACAAAAATACTGCCCATAACATGATACACAAGGGCACCTAATTTTAGAGAAAAAAAAATTAAGGACAAGTTGTGTTCCAAAACACTTTAGTTCAGAACCCCCTTTTCGTGATTGGGACATTTGAATTGTTTTATATGCCTGCATAAGAATTACGGACAGTTGGTACTGGAGAAATTTCATTCCGATTGGCTCGCTCATGTAACACACTCTCTTCACGCGAAGACAAGCGACCAACAGTGAAAGGGAGGAAGACTGCAAGTATGTGCATATTATATTGGAGTCTAGCCTCCGCGTGAATCTTTTCGCGGAAAACAGGCCCTATGTTTCACGAAAAAATAAGAGTACACTTCAATAATAAGCACCTAACAGCAGCTTGTATATTGCCATTGGTTGCTGTCTGCTTGAGAAGGCGTTTTAATATTTGACCGGGCCACTCAGAATTGGGCAACATAGGCACGGCTCCTACGCGATTCGTGTAGAGACAGTTAACACGTGTCAAAAAGTAATTTAGCCAACCAAGATAGGTAAACGACCCCACATTGTTCTGAAATATAACTTATGTTGAAATCTTTTCGCGAAATTTCACTACCCATACTTATGATACAGTATGCACTGGCATGCAGTCTCCCAGTTAACTCTTATCGGTAAAAAATAAACATATAATTTTAGGCGTTGCAACAAACAAATCGTTTGCTCGGGACTGTACTGATATCTAGACGACTTTTTGTCCTACATTGAGATCAATATAAACCAATCTGTTCTTTATGGAAGCAGTGGTTTATGAGGCTACGGAACGTAGTCTCAACAGCGAATGATGTCTCCCACACGTAAGGAACCTTTCTCATTGGACGGCATGTTCTACTGTGTACAGTGCAGATCAATCAAGCCACTTCATATGCAACGTCCCAGATAGAGGACACTGTGACTGAAATGGTTAAATTGGCAGCGAATTAAGAAAAAATAGTTCCAAGTCTTAACGTTATTTTGCGAGTGTAATGTTTAAATTTATGGGAATCTAGTTTGCGTTTTTGTGCGTTATACACATTGGAGTACGAACTGGGCATAGTAGTAACACATTTAGGTTTCTAATAATTTCACGCTTCAACTTGACTGGCGCATGAATAAAGTCAATAGGCCCACAGAAACGTAAATGTTACATATGGCGGTATGATAACTGAGGAGAAAAGTAGATCTTAGGCAGGGCTTTCAAAAATGTTCAATGAACCGTTTCATTCCCAGTGTAGACAATTGGCTACATGTGGCACGCGAAGGTTATGTTTGATCAGCACTGTATACTAGGAGGCTCAGTGCTTTGGGGGTAACTGTACCGTAAACCGTGCTACTGTTAGGAACCTGCGTTATCTTTCGGTGACATGATAAGACTCCTTTGCCTTATAAATATGGACAACCGAATTTCGCGAAAAGATTTCTGAAAATGCTAGACTTCAATACCCTACGGCCGTACCAGCAGTTTTATTTTCCTCATTGTCGTCTTTGTGAGAAAACATTTTCCTACTCGCCTGGCCAAACAGAATTAGGTAGCTTTAATATTGTATGTCTGTGATTCGCGCACGCAGACACTTTTGACGCGTAACACGGAAACCATCGAATAAAGAAAGTGTATCTGAGCTAAAGTGTTGTGCAGTACAACTGACCTTGAAATCTTTTCGCGAAATTCGGGATGTCCCTACTTATAAACAAGTGAGCAAATTCCCCGGCTTCATTGGTCGCTGCACTTTAATCAACGTCACGTATCTGCTTGATCTCCTTAAAAGAGATTGGCCAGTTCACGGCTGAATTTACATTATTGGTTGAAGAGTTCTCGGAGGCGTTCCAGACGTATTTCCGGCCAATGACTGAAGTCGGTCAAATGCACAGTATCTTGCAGTTCAGTCAGTCCTTAAGTAATAACGCGAATTTTGCAGGTCTCTAGCTACTGTCCAACGTCATGACTGGTTCATATCTCCGACCTCTAAACACAACGCCGGCTGTGAACACGAAACGTGTTCTTTGTTTACTTAAGCACAGCACTCATTAGAAAATTACTTATTTGCAACCCCAGAATTTTTTAATTAATGTGGGGAATTAAAGGGTTAACCGTGATCCGTGAACAGCCTATATGTAAGACTTGTTTTGTTGCTTCCTAAATATGCAATTTATCACAACCGTTTTATACTTGTATTAACCTAAGCGTCCCTTATTATATACCCTTGTGCAATACGCCGCTCTGACTTCTGATCATAACAACCGTGAATAAAATTTTTTCCCCTATGTTTTGAAGATATTTAGTGCTTTCATGACCTTGACAAAAATACTAAGTCATTTGAAAAATAAACGTTCACCGTGGTTTTTTAATAGCGTAAACATGAGAATTTTAATTTAAAATTGATTCCTACACATTTCAGAAAAAAAAAACTATTTCAGCGAAAATTTTGGTTTCAGCTTAAATGTTTATTTAAGTAACAGGAATGCATGTAGCAATTTCTCAGAATCGCGATACGCGGGGTAAACAGCTTACAAAATGATCAAGAAAAAATTTTCATGACATTTTGACGAGAAGAGCAATTGTTGTACTGTATTAATTCTGTTCAGTTTTGAAATTTGTAAGAAAAAATACATTAACTTACAATTCTTAATAGAGTATTTATTGGAAATTTGTTACGTGGTTCGTCCGTATTTCGATTTCAGCTTTTGAGATACAATTTAAAGTCAAAATAGCTAGAAGTCAAAACCTTGCAGCGGGTATTTTAGTAAGTTTCGTTACATACTAAACACTAAATACTAAAATATCAAATACGTCATAATTTTATTCGGCTAATACCGGTCACGTGACCTTTTAGTAAACTAAAAGTGCCAATTCGAAAACAGTATCAGTCGTTAGAGAATGATGAAACTGCTTCACATAATAATTTAAGTGATTCTGTTAACAACATTTTTTGTATATTTACTTGCTAACGTTGCAGAGTAAAAGCCAAGATCATCGATAAGCTTCGCCGCAATTTTCTGAAAACTTTTCAGACCCAGCGCTTGGAGTTGCAAATAAAAACTTTTTGACGCGTGCTGTAAGATGACACAGTACTTGCTCCCATTATCACCGCCAATGCGCTGTAGGTTTTTGTGTTCGTCGAAAGTGCTATGAACCGGTCATAACCTACTTAAGCAAGGGTTAGGAATCAATTAGCCACAGGGAAACTCAATGGTTACTGCGCTTCTCAGCGTACAGCACGAGTCAAATATAACCTATTTGTGCATCATGTATACATAGGGGCAGTGATATTTCACGAAAAGATTTCGAGAAAAGATACAGTTCAAAGCACTGTAGGGTCGTCCAGCTTCTTTGATTGGCTAAAAAAAATGTTCTGGCCCGTGTTAACCGTTTGCGCACGAATCACGAAGGTTCAGTGTCGGAGTTACTTAGTCCTGAGCGGCTTGGTCAAAGACGGACACGGCACCAGCAGCCAATGGAAGTAAAACAACAGCTGAGGTGTGTATATAGTATTGAAGTCTACTGTGTGCTCCGATATTTACGTGAAAAGTCACAGGCCCTATGACAACTGAAGAGCCAAAAAAACTGGTGCACCTGCCTAATATCGTGTAGGGTCCCCGCGAGCCCGCAGAAGTGCCACAAGACGACGTGGCATGGACTCGACTAATGTCTGAAAGTATGCAGTAGGCATTGAAATCTGCGCCAATTTGAGAAAGGGTTGCACGTCTGTCACGTTTAATAATTCTCGTCAGTCGTCGTTTTTCCCATTCGTTCACGATCTTTTTCCGGCCGTAGCTATTTCGAAGATTTGATGTTTTACCGGATTCCCGATATTCACGGCACCCTCGTGAAATGGTCGTACGCGAAAATCCACATTTTATCGCTACCTCGGAGATGCTATGTCCCATCTCTCGTGCGCCGACTTTAACACCACGTTCAAACTCACTTAAATCTTGATAACCTGCCATTGTAGCAGCAGAACCCGATCTAGCAACTTTGCCAGACGCTGCCGACCGCATCGCGTTACTCTGATTGGTTCCATACTTCTGTTATTTGCATACGCACGCCTATGCCAGTTTTTTTGGCTCTCCAGTGTATAAACAACTGTGCACACTGGGTCTGGATGGGTTAATTCCTCTTAAAGATACGTAATTCCTGTGCAAACGGGATTATACACGTAAACGTTGACAATCACTTAAGAAATTTAGACTTTTATCCGTTATTGGCATATTGATGGCGAGAACTAATTGGCGTAGCAGTGGTAATGGCGTGTGAAACGACGATCCACCGCGTATAGGAACAGCAGTAGGGAATTCCTCGCAACATTCGTTAAAATTGCTCCAAATCTTCAAACTTCACTATAGAGTTATTGAAACTGCCCCACTTCAATAAGTAAAATTCTACTTACTAATTTAGTTGCTGGTATTCACTTATTAAACCGCTATTTCTACAACTGATTTATACAGTTGATGTCCGGAAAATTTTGCTAATTCACTTTAGGACACGCTACACTTCAAACACATTCATATTTATGTAATGTTTGTAATATGATCACAGTTAATTAGAAACGCCCAGGTGAACTCTGAGCCTATGAAACGCTTGGTATTATATTTTTGTGTTTGTGCGTATAAAAATAAATGCAAAAAAATTATAATTAATTATTAAAAAGTAAATTCAGTTTTGGAGTAAATTTTTTTGGTGACAATTTGAACTGTTAGTTATGAATATTTTAAAACGCCCGTGTGAATGATATCTCTTTGTCTGGTTTTAAATATTTCCTATTTTTTGTTCAGAGTAAATACTTCAAGTGATATATCCACTGAAAATAAACTCCTCTTATGTTATGTTTCCATTTTGTTAGGTGTACTACTAAATCTGACAGGTAAATGTTCTTTATTATAATCCTTAATACATGTATTACTCTTCTAATACTACTAACACTATTATAACTCAATGGCTTTACTGTAAAAAAACAGTTAGGGGAGAGTGGGGGAAACGCGAACGCGGGGTAATGCCGAATTCAATGGTTCTAATATGTTAGAAAGAGATAGCCACATTTTACTTGCCGCCGTTTCAGAGATCACGCCACCACTAGTGCCAGTCAACAACACGGGAGACGCGGATGCACGTACCTATCAAGGTATGCAATTATCAACATTTTGTATGTTTATGATGTAATTTTTTGGTAAATTCAAGTAGGTGTAGCTTTATTTTTATCTACAATAGTAATTTAGCTTTTACATTGTGGAATAATCACATATTAATCAGCTAANGGGAGACGTGGATGCACGTACTTATCAAGGTATGCAATTATCAATATTTTGTATGTTTATGATGTAATTGTTTGGTAAATTCAAGTAGGTGTAGCTTTATTTTTATCTACAATAGTAATTTAGCTTTTACATTGTGGAATAATCACATATTAATCAGCTAAATGACAAAAGAAATATAACCTAATTTGTTTTGTGCCATTTTATTATTTTCGATCCCGCGGGGTAAATGCGAACACTCCGTGTCGGGCAATCGCGAACGTTCGGCATTACCCCTAACCTTTTTTTTCATAACCTTTTTTTATTATTGTTTTAGATGCCTCGTACTTACAAAACAAAAACCGAACTGAAGTACAGTTTAGATCTCAAAAAGGCTATAGACGAGCAATTGATGTTCAACAAGCTTCTGACGCTCACAATCATGCCGATGTAACCGCAGCAGCTCAAGATCACCGTGTTGAAGACCATGATGACCAAGCTTCTGATATAGGTCCTGTTAATTCACAAAGCGATGATGCAAGCACGCATGCCGTTTCCCTATCAGAGATCGTTGAATTGCCTATTATGTCTCCAAAAATATCAAAACGCAATATTAGGAAGAAAAAATCTACTATTCTTACGAGCACATCCATGAAAGATCAGTTAGAGGAAAAGGAAAACAGAAAAAGAGCTAAAGCAGAAGAAATCAAGAAAAAAACGGAAAAAATGCCAAAAAAAGAAACCCAAATAAAAAGACTGAAATATAGTAAGAAGAAACCTTCAAACAAAGAGAAGGGCGAAAAGGAAAATGAAGACTACTTTTGTATATTTTGTAGAGATAAATATATAGATCCCCCCGCTGAAGACTGGATTATGTGCTACGTGTGCAAAAAATGGGCTCACGAGAGTTGTACTGACGGACAGTCAACATCGTTGGGTTTTAAATGTGATCTCTGTCGTTAATAATGTTAGTTCGTAATTACCCCACTTGGTGTTCGTATTTACCCGACTAATGTCGGGTAAAACCGAACACTAAGGGTTTTGTTTTTCTTTCATAATGTTGCAATTTATTAAACAAATATAAATGTTGATTAGTGAATTCGTTAGACAGATAAGTACACTTTATAATTAAACAATAAAGAAACTCTGTGATCAAATTCCACTGTTTTATTTACGTTTTCCCTTAGGTGTTCGTATTTCCCCCACTTTCCCCTAGTTCAATAAAATATTTTAACATTTAGTATATACAGAGCTGCAAAAGTTCTGTGTAGTGGAGTATTAGATTTATGATAATGGGAAATAAGTACTGAAAAGTAATTCCTCTAGTAGAAAAACATGTGCCTTACTACGTCATTGACTGTACGAATTATTAGGGAAGAATCTTATTAAATAAATGATTGTATTTATGCCAATTCAGTAGTTTTCTAGTTATAAGATTTCCATGTTTTTTGCTGGTATATCTGTTAGTTTTATTCTAATAATAATGTTATTTACAGTCAACTTTAATATTGTATTTAAATATTGTATTTTTGAACTTTTTTTTTCAACAGTGTTCTGAACAAAAGAATACCTACACACATAAATGTCACCTAGTGAGTAACGAAGTTCAGTTACGTAACTTTAAAATTAACGCCCAGTTACATTTGATCCGAAAGTAACGAAAAGTACTTGAAGTTACTTTACTTTCTAAAGTAACTTAACTTAACTGAAAATATTTCTAAAATGTAACTAACCCAACTCTGGTTGAGGCTAGAAAATACGTGGACCAGTGGAGTATAGCCTACAAGTCGTTTAAAACGCGAAATGTTCCTGTTGATATCTATAGTGAACTACACTGGTCTGACAGTAAACCCTCAGCGCGTTCCACAGAGTCGCCGGAAGATAACCGCTCGTTTATTGAAGATTTATTAAAATAATTCTACTGATTAAAATCACTGATTCAGATTCAGTGAGTACATGATCGGTAATATTTTATAATAATTTGTGANTTGGTTGTTTAAAATATCCTCATCAAAATTAAATTTGTTTGTTATTTCTATTTTTATTATTTTTTTACCCTCTTTTTAATAAAGTTTTTTATCTTACAATAAATTTTAGTAGTCATTTTTGTATGTATGTATATATATATATATATATATATATATATATATATATACATATATGTGTGTGTGTGTGTGTATTTTACTGGGAGCTTACTTGGTCTGAAAAGAATGCAAACGTGTCTCCGAGTCAATTCATCATTTAAGTGGACCAACAGTTATGTCATAACTACCTTTTCGAGGATAAATAGTGTTCTAATACTCAATCTCAACATGGCTGCCTTTCGGATGCTTTATAACTGTCATTATATAAAGCCAGGCCAATACGGCGTCTTTAGGAACGAGAGTGTAGCGAATATTGCTGGCATATTAACGTTGTTCCAGGCAAATAAACCAAGGGAGAAAAATTGGTAATTAAATTAAGCTGAAGAGGAGACATATCAGTTTTCGCTATCGACAGATGAATTGGGCCACGGGTTCAATACTGTTTTTTCGTGGTTCTCGAAATTAACTAGGTCCGCCTGAAAAAGTGCATCACGGAGAAAAACTAATTATTATTTACGGTTTTTTTTTTCGAAATGCAGAAAAAATAATATTTGTTATAGATAATTCATTCACCAACGATGTGACATAAGACATATTAATAACTGAGAAAAATATAATAATTACTTACTTCAGCAATAAGATTCTTAATTTCAGAACAGAAGACGGTGCGTTTTCAAACATATGCGCTATCACGACGCCATCTACATAGAGATGACTTACAGAATACCACATAAAGAAAGTTCTGAGTGAAAGTCGTTTTCGCAGTCGTTATAGTAAAGACGCTCACAATGTCTTTCAGACAGCTAAAGTTTAAGGATAGTGCCGCAGGAATTAGATTTTCAGTAAAGAATTTTGGGGCTGGAATTAGTTCTACGGCCACGTGCATGATTTCCACTACTTCTTACATTTAGCATAATACTTTGAAACTTCGATCACTTCATTTTGTAATCTTATGATCAACCTGGTTACACTTAGAACTGCACCGCCGAAATGTGTTATAGCTAGCGCCATCTGTTTTTCGTGAAAATATTTACGCCGAGGCTAGACTTCAATGTCCTATGTGCACACTTGCAGACTTCCTTCGGCTATTGGACGCTTATCTTTGCGCGAAGAAAGTCTGTTACATGAATGAGCCAATCAGAATTAAGTTTCTCCAACACTGACCGTCCGTGACTTGCGGGCAGATAGGTAAGACGCTTAAAATAATCCAATCGCGAAAGTGGTTCTGAACTAAAGTGTTTTGGAGCACAACTTGTCCTGAAATCTTTTAGCGAAAAACAGGCTGAAAAATTCGCGAGTTCAATGACCTATAGGCTAGACGGCACAGTCGTATGGACAAATATGCTAATATAACCTGCACATTGGTTGTCTGCTGTGACAGTGGAAGGCAACGATTGGGCCAGCGTTCTCCAGGAGGCGTCAAACACCGTGTGGACCAATAATTGAAATTATATAAACTCCCGTGTCTTGCATTCTAGCTTGTCCCGAAATGAATCCGCGAATTTTTCAGGTCTCTAACGATAACTCACAGGGATCATAAATTGGAAGACGCTTGCTCACTTTATCACAGCATGGATTATTTAGTATTTAGACCCACCAATTATTCTTACTAATAAGGAACTGGAATACTCTTGGTTCATCAAGCCCAGAGCAAGATGATCCATGTCGGGGAGGTACGTGTCTACTTGGTTATATATTCCTTAGTATCTCCAGGAACATCTCATCTTGCGTTCTTCTGGATTTATATCTTGGNCTACTTGGTTATATATTCCTTAGTATCTCCAGGAACATCTCATCTTGCGTTCTTCTGGATTTATATCTTGGTGGTCGAAGTTTCCTTCTGGATATCTGATGAAGCAGCAGTACCTCCATATATCTGAACTCCGAGGAGGACTCGCTTCTCGGCATACGGAAGTAAGTTTGTATTCAATACGGTATGCAGACCACAAACAAACCACCGCCACATAATTGCTGAGCAAATAGCAACGGAACTGCCACGTTCATCACGAATTCCATTTCACGCCCGGAGAAGAAATGCTTGGTACTCTATGCCAGAGGCTACCGAAGCTGATTCACGATCTTCCGCGCCGCGGAATTGCAGCAAGGCACAAAGATCGTTCCGAAAGCATCACGTCA
>NQII01010269.1:4449-38653 GCA_002778355.1 Clitarchus hookeri | reverse complement strand
GCGCCTTATTCCATTCGCGGTTACTTCACGCGTTTCAGTTGGAAGTAACCCCGTGAATGGACTATACGAGAAAAACTCCTGACCTCAAGAATGATAAGTCCCTGCCGTCTTGCATTCATGGAATTCTCGACGCTGCTTGCAGTTCAGATTCTGTTTTACGTTTTGCGGATCAACAAAGCAAAAAAAAATTAATCAATTTTACAATCTTCAAAAGCAGTTTTTGTTTGACTCCTGCTGTGAATTTTTTTATACAATCGCCCCTAAGAAATCATCACTTATATCCTTGGCTGCCATATGTTAAGATTAACATAGCAGGGAAGCTAAAATTCCAGAAGCTGTTATTTACGGTCCGACGTGTAAACAATTTCGTTAAATTTTTTTTTAATGAAACATACGCCGGAGGATGGATAAATTCCAAGATGGCGGGCGCCACCTACTTGGAGATTTGTACATAGCACGTTTGAGGCCGAGAAGCATGGGAGCGATAAGGGCTACGCTGTTACGCGCATCAAATGCGCCATCGCCTCTAAGCGCAAGGCTATGAACTGGCGTGCTTGTGTTCTCGTGCTGCGTGTATCTATGCTATGGGACATTTGTAGCGGTGATCCTGTCATTTTATTGACTGAAAGTCTGTGGCAAGGTTCAATGCAGGACCCTTGAATACTTTTGTACGTATCCGACACGAATATTTTGAGTTGAAAGGCTTTTAAAAGGACGTGTTAAGCTACGTTGGAGTGCTCCGAAATTATATTTATAATGTGAACGACGTCTTGAAAATCATCGATAGGCATAGTCTAAAGTGTGTATTCTTTTCGTAAACCAGCGCATTGGAATCACGTTTAACAGTTTCGTAAAAAAAAAAAAAAAGCCGGATTTGAAACACGTTGGAACGTAGTTCAAGTGTCAGCTGCGCGGGCTTCTAGAAAGAACTGCGTACCCAACATTACAAGGCGCGACACTGACTTCCATGTTTCAACGACTTATTAACAGTTTAAGTTTAAACTAGTGGCAAATGGATTGATTTCTCGTGGTTTTTTATACGTTAGAACAATAATGAGGNCTAACAGTTTAAGTTTAAACTAGTGGCAAATGGATTGATTTCTCGTGGTTTTTTATACGTTAGAACAATAATGAGGAACTTTGAAACATATTTACACAATGGTGTAGCGAAGAGTGTGGTTAGGTGTGTTATAGA
The DNA here is from genome assembly GCA_002778355.1 of Clitarchus hookeri. Lineage (NCBI taxonomy): Eukaryota > Metazoa > Arthropoda > Insecta > Phasmatodea > Phasmatidae > Clitarchus > Clitarchus hookeri. Next base: position 37,458 of record NQII01010269.1, on the reverse strand, counting down.
CATACTTTTATTTGTCCCCCGAAATACGTGTTATTGCGAGATCCTCTGTGTTTGGATACTCGCGGCCGTCAATGTACCTGCCCTCGACAGTGCAGCCATTCGTTTTCCGTTAGATTACTGAACGACATATTTCTAGATACATATATTCGCCTACCTCTATAACAGTATTAATAATCCTTATAACTATTCCACACTTTAAACTAACTAGTAGAACTAGTATATTCGCGGTTTTTTTACACTTTTCGAATTAAACTTTTGATGTGTTTGGTTATTTATTATATATGTCGTGTATCACAAACGTTCTGTACTTCTGTTCACGTAAAATTACTTTATTTTTGTTTCAATTGTACTTTTAATTATTTTAATATAAAAATATAATATTAAATTTATAATTAATATGAGTAAAACGAGGAGAAAATAGGTGTGTTGGTAATGCGTAGTAATAAATAGTTATTATGCAAAATATTATTACACTGTGCGCGCACGAATGCGGTGTGTTGTCCGTTTGGTGTAATTTTCTAGACTAAGTTAAGCTATGTTTGCATGAGGNTATTATGCAAAATATTATTACACTGTGCGCGCACGAATGCGGTGTGTTGTCCGTTTGGTGTAATTTTCTAGACTAAGTTAAGCTATGTTTGCATGAGGTGGAGCAATAACCTGGAAGTATAACTTAAGCAGGGCTTCAGACAAGTGGGAATTAACAGTGAACGGACTATAGCTGGGGTTGCCCGGGCATTAGAGAGCAATTAGAGATGCACGATCTTAAACAAATTTGGCATGCTTACCCTTCAGTGCTCAAATTAAAATACCTTAAATGGAGTCCTGCATCTCTCATTGCTCTCTAATGCCTGGGCAACCCCAGCTATAGCCCGTTCACTGTTAATTCCCACTTGTCTGAAGCACTGCTTAAGTTATACTTCCAGGTTATTCCTACATAGTATTTTAATTTGAGCACTGAAGGGTAAGCATACCAAATCTGTTTAAGATCCTGTGAACGGTGTAGAGTTGTGTAACTGCATAGTACATGCGTACGTACATGCATGCATACATACGTGCATGCATACATACAGTGGCTCACATTAATATTCGGCCACCGATGATTATCGAAGTTTCATGGCCTTATGTTACATTAGAAATGAAGATAAAAATAAAACACATTGCACAAACATTCTTGTGTGCTTTAAATGAAATGCAATAGCAGCCAATAACTGAAACGAGCAGTGTAAGTTAGTGAAACACAATATTTTGTCCTCGCGTGCTTCATACGTACGTCACTTTAATATTCGGCTAGTTGTGGTGGACGCGTGGCACAGGCATAATGCACATTGCGTTCGTACCTCGTGTAAATTCCTGCACGCTCTCTGCGCTGAGAGGTTGTATTGGGTAGCTCTGTTGGCTGCGTCAGTCAGGCAAATGGGACGCAGGGGCAAGAATACAACGTTTGAACAGCGGCAGCTGGTCATTTTTCATCATACAAAGAAGAAATCTCAACGATAAATTGCGGGGAACTTGAATCTGCCGAGGTTCACTGTCGGAGACATCATAAGAAGGTTTCAGAAGTAAGACAAAATAGATTCGGTACCTCAAAAAGGACAGCCAAAGAAACTAAGCGAGAGAGAAGGAGGTCTAGTAATCAGGAAAATAAAGAAAGATCGAAAATTAGTACTTGCAAACGTACCACGGAGGTATTCAATGAACGTGGAAAGAACGTCCATCCAGAAACCATATGACGAGTTATCAGAAGAGCAGGATATAATGGCAGGGTACCTAGAAAGAAGCCTTTCATTAATGAGGCAAATATAAAAAAAGACTTACGTTTGCAAAAGACCACGCTGACAATGATTAAATCTGGTGGAATGATGTTATTTTTGCTAATGAGACGAAATTGAATGAGTTTGGTTCAGATGGCAGGGTAACAGTATGGCGCAAGCCAAATCAGGAGCTAAAACCCGGGAACATACAACCTACTGTGAAACACAATGGAGGTAGTATTATTGTCTGGGGTTATATATCTTCAGCAGGTGTTGGAGAGGCTGTACGTTGATGGAACAATGAAAAAGGAAAACGATCTCAACATCCTGAAAGCAAACTTACACAAGAGGGCTGATAATCTGGGCATTAGGGACACGTTTAAGTTCTACCAAGATAATACCCAAAACACAAGACGTACATTGTCAAGAGCTGGCTTTTGTATAACTGTCCCAAAGTCATTAAAACACTTCCTCAATCACTCGACCTGAATCCCATAGAAAATCTGTGGGATGAACTCAAAAGAAGACTGCGTACTACAACAATTAGTTCCACAAAAGAATTAGAGAAAAGGTTAAAGGAAGAATGGAGTAATATTGGCTCCGAATGTACAAGGAAAATAATTGCTAATATGCCACAACGCCTGAGAGAAGTAATTAAACAGAATGGCCATGTTACCAGGTACTAAAACTGTGTGTTTAGTTTTCAAAGAGGATTATGTTTGTGTTTGAATGATGATTGCCGAATATTAAAGTGGCGTACTTATGCAGCACAGGATGACAAAATCATATTGTTTGTTAAGTTGCGTTGCTCATTTTCGTTATTGGCTACCGCTACATTTAATTTAAAGCACACAAAAATTATTGTGCAATGTGATTTATGTTTATCTTCATTACTAATGTAACATGAAACTGCGATAATCATAGTTGGCCGAATATTAATGTGAGCCACTGTACTTTGACTTTTAGATATAGATAATCAACTATTTATAATAGGCATAATCCATCTCCTTGTTGTAGATTTGAGAGATTTTGGGCGGTTCTTAACAACGAGGTCTTGACAGCCGATGAGAGCGAAAAGAGGTGAGAATGGAGCAGTGCCGGAATGCAAGGGCGAGGGATACAGGAGTTCCCCGAGAAAACCCACCGACCAGCGGCATCGTCCGGCACGATTCCCAGTTGCGAAAATGCGGAAGTGACCCGGCCAGGAATTGAACCCGGTTCGCCCTGGTGGGAGGCGAGCATTCTAACTGCTCAGCCACCGCGACCCCTCCTTGTTGGTGGGGTGGGGGTGGAAAATTTGGCGAAGCTTTAGCGTGACGTGTTTCCTCTGGCACCCCAAGTCACTGGGAGCAAACGGTCGAGGACTGTATCACGAACGGCCGAGGGCCCTATCACGAAATAAACATTCTTATTGACAATACGACGTTCAACTCCTCCAGTGCGGCAACAGTCTAGTCAGGGCATCCAACCCCGCATCACCTCTGTCTGACGTGTTGTGTCTTTCGGCTCTGTGAATATGAGACAAGAGTCTTTTCATCCCAACTGCACAGAAAGTAAATCCACTTAGTGTATTGTGCCTGTGACATTACGTAAATATTTTGTGGGATTTAAAAAATAGACGTTTTAATTAACTTATAATAAACTTAAACGCCAATAAAATAGTTTAATTAATTTATGCTATAAATTTAATAAACAGAGATGCAGAATCTGACTTCATACATTTTCCAGTTCAACCTCCGAGCCTATGCAACCCTTTATTTGACTACGCTTCTGAATTGTTGTCTTTCTCATCACTACGCCATGTTCGTTGCACGAATACTAGTGTTAGAACCATAGAGATAGGAATAACAGGAGATGCCATGCTATGATGTCATTGGGGCTGCATTTTCGCCCATTGCCATAGTGCGACACACAAAACATTGAAAATGTTGAGGCAGGTTTTGTATTTAATGCGTGTAAAATGTGGAAGTTTTAAAACAAATAACAACTAATGAAGCTAAACTTTCAGACTAAATATCAACGTGCTCTTATACAGAAGTTTCATTTTAATTTTTACAGGTTAGGTTTCTAATTTTTTGGGTGTGATAACATGGCGGACAGGCTTCATCAAGGCCACCCCTTGGTTAGAACCCATAGCAAAAGTTAATTTTTCCATGCGGCGGCCAACACAACAGACAGAAACGGCAGCGTTTTCGGAAATGTTCATTTTCGTAAGAACCAGCTATACCTCCTTAAGCTATACGTCTTTCCAGCGTCACACGTGCATGCTAGCTAAAAATACACGAGAGGGATGTCGGCTTCCGTGCAAGGAGGGCGGGGCAGAGAGGAATGCGGCGCACTTCAAACAGCTTGGCGTGCCTTCTAGAAGCTAATGGGCGATGCTTTGTCGGTATTAATAAGCGGGAAATACCACCACAGGACTAGAAATACGTTAAAGTATTGTCATAAAAGTTCAAAAGCAAAATGTTAATCGTAAAAGTTTTACATTCAAAAAACCGTGATACCTAAAGTCAGAAACAAAACATCGGCTTTTTTTTTGTGATATGGACAATATTAAAGTAGCTACGTTTGTGACATAACACCACTTCNGCTTTTTTTTTGTGATATGGACAATATTAAAGTAGCTACGTTTGTGACATAACACCACTTCGTAAAGCCTAATTGTCTTCAATTTAACGGTCTTCAACATGGTACAGAGAGCAAAATATTGTGATGTCTTTTTAATGACTCCACAAAATATTAGGCTTGTTAAATGAAAGCTAGATTTTTCTCCCTAATGGCAAGAAATGTTTTTCACAAAAAATTCTAATAATAACTATGGAATGGGACGTAATGAAAGTGAGGAATTTGGAAGTTTTAAGGGATGGCGATTAAACGATAATGCTGTATCAAGCCATATCTGCCAATGAAAACTAATTTTCACGTCATAAAATGCAGTAATTTGGTAGCTATGATAATCCATTTTCATTAATAAACCCAGATATAGCACAGAAATAATTAATTCTGATCCTGATGTACAGATAACATTTCATAACTGTTTCTATAAATAAGTTTGCATTGTGTGTTGGTGATCACGGATGCCAATATAAANGTACAGATAACATTTCATAACTGTTTCTATAAATAAGTTTGCATTGTGTGTTGGTGATCACGGATGCCAATATAAAAGGTATGCTATGAATAGATTCCAAAACTTTATCTGAACTTGTTTACTTTTGTAGATTCTCGATCAGAGTTACTACTTTAGCCGTTATGATTGCTCCTCACGCAACTACTAGGGCTGTCAGCCACCAATCAAACGTACGAATATTGTNACTACTTTAGCCGTTATGATTGCTCCTCACGCAACTACTAGGGCTGTCAGCCACCAATCAAACGTACGAATATTGTCAAACACAGTGTGGATTGCGTTGTGTTCCATAAGGTCTAGAAACCATTACGGGCTATTTTTTTTCCGCTACGTTGGGAAAATTGACTATGCCCATATCCTGATAGTAATTCTTCTGAGCATATTCACTACGGTAGATATGATGTAACTCGGGAAACTCTTTCACGGCAACAGGCCCCTTCCCTCCAAGAAATGTCAGTTGCCTCCTGTCAGTAGCACGAACTTGCTCTTTCACTTGCTCTTTATTACAAAATGTATCCCACTGAGAGAAAGCCATTAAGTATAGTCTTCTTATCTTATAGTAAAACGTCGGCACACAATGCCTTGACGACAAATTTTTGATACGCTTTCAACCATAGTCATGCTCTTGGCGATATTGCATTGCTTTACAATATTTTAAAAATGCTGCAGAATTTTATTCTGAGTGTATATGGCAACTCATTATCGAACTTATCACTAGACTAATTGGAGCGAAGACCGACATACTGAGAAACGTGTACTCTTACTATTTGCGTTATGATAAGTCTACATACAGCCTTCTCTATCATAACACAGATTAAAAAAATATTCTGGCGCAATCATTTATTGAGACAAGTTTTTAATTTATTCGTAATCGAGTATGGCGTAAATATTTTATCTGATTTTCAACTGTGGCTGTGTTAGAATTAAGTGCAATGTGCCATTGATCACTTGCCCTTTATCCCTTCCCATGTCACGAACCCTTGTTACTTTCATGAGAAATTCGGACAGCCGTATTCGCTTCCACCTCGACATTTATTCTGTCCAATTTCACTCTATGCGAGTTCCGTTTGTCGCTGTGACATTAATATGTGTTTTCCGGGGCCGTTCAAGGTTATTTCAAACAGNTATTTCAAACATTTTTGCATCGGAAAACGATCTAGGGCTCGAGAAGGGCACACGACTCATGCCCTTGGCTGAAGGAACATCCTAGGGTGCATCTGTGCCCTTAGCGGGAATTCGGACATCGACAGCGTGATGTTGCATACGGAATGCTCTTTTCAAGGGTGAAATGCCACGTAAGGGCCCTTGGCGGGTGAGTTCTAGCACGCCCTAGAGAACATGCTATAAATATTCGACTCTGGTTAGTGAGCAGGCTTACTGGCTGAGCAACGCTGTACGCCTCAACAGAGCAGACCTGTGAACAGAAATAGAACCGTGTTTTCATGTGTCTTCTCTGGCTCCGCGCGCACGCACTAAAACAAAGGTAAATAAACCCGCCCTGGGCTACAGGAATGTGGTATAACAACTGTAACTGCGTCTTGCTTCGTGGCGTGAGCTCTCTGTCTCAGCTGGTTGTCTGAAGGCACGCCTACACATCACACATGGGCTCCAAGCGAAATATTAATAATTGGACGCCACATTTACCATCCTTTCCCCTTCCTAAATTTTTTTATTTTGAATACAGGAATACCAATCTATTTTTTTCCTGTGTTCCAGAGAGATGGCTGTCATCTAACGGGCGGAAGGCTCAGTTCTGTCTCCGGCCACCAGGGCCGCACAGCGCGACCCTGGTTAACAACTCAGTTCCGACATTACCCATTTCATATCACCCCGCGTCAAACTCACAGAAGTCTATCTTCGCAAACTAACCACCACCCTAATTTCTCCCGCCCTAGTCCAATTAGAGGAATAATTACTATTATCCTCCGCGACTGTCGCACAGAGATTCCCAGCTCTCTCTCCGCTCTGCGCAGGTTTGCTGTGCCCTTCCGTCTAGACCAGGGGTACTCAAACTGCGGCCCGCCCTCGCCGTCTTCAGTAGATAAAAGTTACTAAATTCTTATTGTTAGGGTGTCTGTTACAAAAATAAAAACGCAATACATAATACGAATTTATTACAAGTTAGAGTCACTGATGAAACTAGACGATATTTTTAATTATTTTATTATAATCCGGCTCCCTTGTGTTGCATGCAATTCTCACAATATCGTCGAGGTGTTTATCAGTCAGGCGACTTCTGTACATATTTTTGATGTACTACCTTCACCCGCCATCACCGTATCGAACGAATAAACAAACGACTTGCAAGACGATACACGACATTCTGAATTTTAAATGTTATCGAATTACCTACCTACTTTTAGTTCACAGATATTATTACGTCAAGTGTCGTAAGTGTGGCCCACGGCGGTCTTAGTTTTTCTTAATATGGCCCCCTAAAAAAAAGTCTGAGTACCACTCCTCTTTCGGGGTGTGACAATGGCTACAATTGCGGCCATGGCATCAGACAACCCTGCTCAGCCGCGATGCATGCGCCCTTTTAAACATAATAAACCCGACCTAAGGCGTATAGGACTTTCCCTGAGACGCAGCCCATTCTCTAGCCGTCTTAGCTACTAACATGCTCGCCTGAGGACTCACAGAACTGTGGAGGAGCTCATGCTGGCGTAGCGGAATATGGAGGCTCGCCAGAAAAAAAATTGCCTCGTGGCCCGCTTTCCTTTGGTCAACTATTCTTGAAGTGAGCGCTTTGAAGCATATCTATGCAAGATGCTATATTCTGCGAATGAAACAAATGTTTATGAAAGTAGAGTTATGGAACGTCTGATATGTATAATATTCTCTAGGTGTTCTTACTCACTTAAACCCATTCTTTGATGCCAATCCTTATTTTTATATATTTTTGCCAAATGAATACCTACTACTGCCAATTACCACTTGAATTTATTTATTTTGTCATTAATTATTTTGTGCATTCTTGAGGTAACAGGTAGTAGTAGCAGCGAAGTCATGCCAAGGAACGCAGCTTCTCTTTCAAAACACTGCTTGAATGCCAAGTACTAAATAATGATATGGCAAGCTTACTAATATTTTGATTCCCATCGATAAAATTGGAACTGATAGGTATCCTCAGTACTATATTTTACTCAAATATTTTATTAAATAGAATTAAATATTGACACTTATTATTTCATACCTGTAAATTATTATAAAATATTCAGATGTTTTTATAGTACCAATTAAAAATAAAGGAACAATGTGTGTTTGATCTGCTGGACTTTCATAAAGAAAGCGATTATAAGTCTTAGTTGTAGTAAAAAAAATCAAAGTAGACATAAAAAATAATCAGTAAAAAGAATATTTACGTATCAACTGGTACATTTATTAGAAATTTCGTGCATTAGAAAATTAACATGATTTTTATTAGAGAAGATAATATCAAATTTAATTTAAGAATGTAGTATCAAATTAAATGAATATCACAGGTTGAGTTACATGAAAATGCGTGCTGCATATTTGGGTTCTTAAAAATAATAAATAACCCATACTAGTGGTGACTGCAGATGAGTCTGGCATGATTGTATTTTAAATGGGACACAAGCGGACGGGGCGACTGTAGCCAGAGCCGACCGGCCGCAATCTTAGATCCGGGAGATCATGACCTTGACCCCGTGTCCGTATCCTTGAAAATAAAACAAAAAATTAAAAACTATTAAAAAAAATAGTTTGAATATTTACATGCAGGAGGTCCGGTGCTCGATGGCAGGTGGAGCGATCAGCGACGAAGCACCCCGACACGAAGACCAGCAGACGACTGACATCCCCACCACCAACCCCACACAATTTTTTTATTCGCTGATTATGTGTGTTTGCTTGACCCCCTCCACCCACCACCCCACCAAGGCAACCCATCACATTGCACGCTTGTAATTGATTGTTGGTCACATGATATCTCGTCCTCTGCAGATAATTATTGTAGCCAACGGTGCGCCACATCACAGGTCTTAGTCTGACGCGAGAAGTGACAGATCACTCTCTCTTCCTTGGCGTTTTCAGCACTCAGTCTTTTATGTTCATCTCTTCCATCAAATTCTGTAGGTTATTATCAAGAAGTTTGTAATTTAATTACACATACATTTAGCAACCGAAGTAAAACCTCTCCCTAAAATTTCGAATACCAGTTCGTACCTGTGAGCTATTGGAGTGTGTTGAAGTGCTCGTTTAATAGCTTGCTTACAACCAACATCCCGATTTCATCTTTGGTGGTACCATCGTTGACTCCAGCTGGACTGCCTACACTGTCGTCGATACTATCCACAAACGATTAGCGCAGGGCCCTTGGAAATCGGAATGTATGAACCCAACTCGGATTATAGACTATCTTATCTTCAGTGCTCTTCTCGACCATCCTTCCATAAATCTTCAACTCATACCATCAATATTTTGATCAATCCATCAATATTTCACTCTTTCGATCAATCTCGCAATCTTTCCATAAATATTCCAGTCATTCCATCAACCTTTCGCAATCTTTCGCAATCTTTTGAAATCCTCCGCATCCTCCACAATCCTTCGCAATCCTCATCAATCAGCACCACATACTCTACAATCGCTCCACAATCGTTTCACATGCTACACAATCGCTCCACGTGCTCCACAATCGCTTCACAATCAGTTCGCATGCTCTGCAATAAACTACGCAGTCAGCACCACATGCTCCTGCTCATCCTATGCGCGATATAAAACAAGCAGAAGAAAATAGCTTACAGAATGGCAGGGGCCCATAGCGCCAATACACATTGCATACCTCCCGAAAAATCACAGACCTTTCAGAAGGGAATGACAGAGCATGATGCCTGAATTTCCCATGCATGCACATGCAAAGACACTTCACGCTTACCAGACACCGTGCAGGTGCGTTCATAAGAAAACGGCATGGAAGCACGTATGCTGACTCAGATTACTTGGCACCATGCAAGTGCGGACCTGTCAAAAGTGTTAACACTGCTATGTGCACATGTGTTGACTTCATGGTTATCCGACACCATTCAGGTGTGAAAATTGTTTGGAAGCACGTACGCTTACACATGTGCGGGCTCCAGTTACCTGATAATGTGCAGGAGCAGACCTGCGAAAATGCTGACACTGCACTTCCCACATGTTATCCGACACCATGCTGGCGTAGTTAATTTTTATTTTGTCAAAGACCTGCTATCATCCTCGAAGGTCTGTCAATGTCTCATATGAGGTTTTATTTTCTAGATAAATTTGTAAAAAAATTTTGTACAAATTTTAAATGTTTTACAATGTTGTCAGAATTTTTTTAATTTTTGTATTTATTCAAGGTTACCGTGGTCAAGGTGAAAGGTCAAGGTCGCCCGGATACATTATGGAGGCCGGTCAGCTTCGGCTCCAGTCCCCCGTCCTCTTGTGCCCATTTTAAATACATTATGCCCGACTCGTCTACTTTAAACTACTAATATTAACTTGTAAAAGGCCATGTTTTATGTCATTACACTTTCAAGTTTGGTACCTTATTTTCTCAAAACCGTTTGCCTGAAAGTGGTTCACTAAGATTATATATTTTGCTCATTTAAATCTTTGAATTCAGCCCAGAGTTCCAATATTTTGTACGATAATATCGTGCAATTTTCTATTTTCTTAATGAAGGGGATAATATTAATAATCAAACTTCGATAAGTTGCAAGTATGAATTCAAGAAAACGCCATTCCATAATTAATTTTTTTTTCATCTGAAGTTGACTTTAAATGTGTTAAATTAAATAATTTGAAAATCTCTATTTTCGAAGACGCGTTCCTTTTAAATATTCGTCCGAATCCTTACACAGCGTTTTGATCTGGAGCCCAGAATATCATTGTACGCTTACCACGATCGTACGAGGACAAATATGTGTAATTGTTTTTCTTATTTTAGAATAATTGTTGATTTTTCGCAGCTTTCCTAAATAAACGCCTTACAAAAAGTTTGTAATATACAAAATGAAAGCAAAAAAAAAAGTATGGAATTTACGTAAAATAAAGCATAGCAATTAGACGTTTCCAACGGCACCGATACAAAACGTGAAATTCAAAGAGTTTCTAACATAAAAAAAAAATTCCAATATCACCGACTAATAAACAATAAAGAACAACAAAAGAAGCGTAATGGTGTCCCTGACTAGGGAGGGTTTCTTTCTTCCCACTGCAGCTTAGTACCGTATATGGCCTCCATGTGCATTGTACAGGTCCCTAACACGCCGCGGCCTGCTGGTAATCAATGTGTTGATGTCGTCTTCTGTACACAGGTCCCATTCTATCTGGGCAGCTCTTATGAAATCTGGAAGTGTTTCTGGGGGTTGTGGACGATTATGAACTGCTGTTTTCAGCTTGTCCCAGGCATGTTCAACGCGTTAGTGCGCTCTCTGTTGATCACAAAATAACTACAGAACTCCTGCCACCCAAACTGCCTTATCACACAATATTACAAACTTTTTGTAAAGTGTATATATATTTTTGAAGTCTGTGACGTTTAATATAGTTTATTGTAACCTTTACATATGCGTAGATTTTTTTATCTCGGACTTTATTTTTCTGATTTAGGTACGCCCTAATACTATCCTGGCTTGTGAGTGCAGGCTCGGTTGGGTTTTAAAATCATGTAAATATCTTAAAAGGAATTATCTATACGAACGGTTTCAGGAAGAAATGAAGACACGCTTCGTAAGGAATACGTATTACGTGGATTTGCTTCCCGTGTCCAACAATACTTTTGCTTCATAATTTCAGCTGCAAGCTCGCCATATTTAATTTCGTCAATGTTAGTGCTTCACCACTATGTTAGGTGTGTCAGTCAACTTGCTCTCAATTGTTCTTCACATTTAACCGTCAAAAACTTAGCCCAGAAAAATTTACAAAAAACATATATTTAAAATGATTATTATGTGAGGGCCAACATGAACTAGAGTGCACTTGCTTCTTCATTCCTCTTGAATGGTCGGAATGTTGAACGTCATCAATTTGTAGGGACTCGTCCCTCTGAAGCCTTGAAAAATGTCTAACAACTCGTATAAAATGTATTTTGTAGATGACCATCAACATATATTAGAGTGCGTCTGTTCCATAATTATGGTATGACGGCCACAACGTTGACTTTTGTTAATATTAGTGTTATTTTCGTTCTACTTACCTATCAACCATTTCTAATTTGTCACGCACCAACCATGACTTTAAACAATTGGAGNTCGTTCTACTTACGTATCAACCATTTCTAATTTGTCACGCACCAACCATGACTTTAAACAATTGGAGACCCGAATCTCAAAAACAGGTGGAAAACCGCAAATTAAGTTAAAATTCCCACATACATACATTAAAACGTAGTATTCGTCTTATAAACCTATATAAAATTATATAATTATTATTGTTGGCTGCCCGGTGGTAATATAAGCATATCACTCTCGCAATTCATGAACCAATACAATATGAAACTCTTCCTTTACATGCTACTAGCCGGCTTCGTACATGAAAAGTACTATACAGTACCCGAAACACTCGCCATTGTAACTACCAAAGCCATATCGCAAATTCACCAACAATGTACTAACAATATAACGACAATACTAACCGTATAGCTACAGGCCATATACGTAATATACCATCTCTATAATCAATATACAGAATGTTTCAAAAATACAAATCAAAACTTTGGGCAAATACGACTCACTTTTAGAGGAAGGAAAAAGATAGTTCCGGAAACGCTTCGTTTCTTTACTGCAGCTCTCATTAAATAACGTACATTGTATGGCCCGTGGGCTGGATCACGGGTGCGTGGAATGCCATCACTGCTGCTGGTGACGTCAGCCTCATATCCAGTGTCGAACCGACCATTTCCTCGGACGCAGCGGACTGTCTGGTGTAGTATCGATCAGGAAGCTACGAGTGACGCGTGCGCATCAGTCGGGCATGGACACAGAGAATGTCGTGGTGTACGGTGTCGTCTACCATGCACACGGTGGTTGCAATGGCATTCCACACAACCATGATCCAGCCCACGGACCTTACACTGTACGTTATTCAATGGGAGCTGTAGTAAAGAAACGAAGCGTTTATGGAACTATGTTAATATAACATTTCCCCATCCTCTAAACGTAATGAGTGTTTCACCAAAGTTTTTACGTGTAGTTTTGCCACATCCTGTATACCGATCAGCAAAGCGCACCGTCTAGCTAAAGCGCGTCGCTAGACGAGCGTAGTGGAGTGCGGTGGTGTGGTTGTCAGCCTACTCGCCTCGCACCAAGGCAAAACGGATGCGATTCCCGGCGGGGTCGCTCCCGAATTTTCGCACATGGGAATCGTGCCGGACGATGCCGCTTGTCAGTAGGTTTTCTTTGCAGTTTCCTGTTTCTTCCCCCATCCTTGCATTCCGGCGCTGCTCCATACTCCCTTCGCTTCACCCCCATCGGCTATGAAGACCTCGATGATAAGGCGGATTAGTCCCCGCCATCTTGGATTTATCCATTTTCAACAATATTTTTCGGGCGACACAACATAAACAATAGCTTCTCAACCTTAATCAAGTTGTTATGTTTTCACTGCCTTTATTAATTTTTAATAGTAACAGCTGGGAAGAAGCAAGTGGCATTTCCTTGCGGGCAACTACAGCAGTTAAACTAATCACAATAGTCAAGGAAGACCAACTTCATAAAATGCACAAAGGAATGTCCTGTGTCATGTCGTTAAGCAAAATTCAGTACAAAAATTCTATAAATCCAAGATGGCGGGGACCGATCTTCCTTAAGTGCCACCCAAACCTACCCACGCCCCCTATCGCCAATATGGCGCAGACCTGCGCCGATAGTGCGTTTCCACGTCTTGCTGAGGTCCTCTACTCTGGCTGTGGCCTGGCCGCAGTGCTAACCTAACTCCTGTTGTCTGTCCGGGATAGTGCCAGGGTACGTCGCCGCTCACTGCACTAATCCGTCATCGGGAGGGTGATTGCTCTCTGGACACTTTCTCCGCGCTACACTTACACTGAAGAGCCAAAAAAAAAACTAGTAAAGGCGTGCGTATGCAAATAACAGAGGTATGGAACAAATCAGAGTAACGTGATGCGGCCTGCAGCTAGATCGGTTACTGCTGCTACAATGGCAGATCATCAAGATTTAAGTGAGTTTGAACGTGGTGTTATAGTCGGGGCACGACAGATGGGACATTGCATCTCCGAGGTAGCGATAACATTAGGATGTTCGCGTACGGCCATTTCACGATTGTGCCGTGAATATCGGGAATCAGGTAAAACATAATATCTTCGACATCGCGTGCGGCCGGAAAAAGATAGTGAAAGAACGGGACAAACGACGACTGACGAGAATAATTAAACGTGACAGACGTGCANTGCGGTCGGCAGCTAGATTGGTTACTGCTGCTACAATGGCAGGTTATTAAGATTTAAGTGAGTTTGAACGTGGTGTCATAGTCGGCGCACGAGAGATGGGACATTGCATCTCCGAGGTAACGATAACATTTGGATGGTCGCGTACGACCATTCCACGAGTGCACCGTGAATATCGGGAATCCGGTACAACATCACATCTTCGGCATCACTGCGGCCGGAAAAATATCGTGAAAGAACGGGACAAACGACGACTGACGAGAATCATTAAACGTGACATACGTGCAACCCTTTCTCAAATTGGCGCAGATTGGATTTGTGGGTTGCCCTGCAGGATTCATGGAGTGTGAATAGCCTTCCTGCCACGTCATCTTGCGGAACTTCTGCGTGCTCGAGCGATAGGAGGGGGGGGGGTGGCTGCACGATATTAGGCAGGTGTGCCAGTTTTTTGGCTCTTCAGTGTACATGTTTGTAAATGCTGTGTCCATTATTTCAACGCGGCACTCTCGGCTAAACATTTCCCACCTCCCAGCTCGCTGAGCTCCTTGGAGAAGTTGCCTAGTTTTATTTGTAATTGAGAAGTATTACATAAGCAAGCATGATTGTGTTAAGACCGAAAAAAAGGAAGTGATATTCAAATGTAACGTCGAGAATCAGCGAATGTATGCATCGTTGTTAGGAATAACGTAAGTTCAGTTCCGTGAGGAAAGTAACTACGGTTCAAAAATGGTTGTGAATGGCCCCGTCTCGGCTGGAGACAATATGCGCCCGAACGTTTTTATGGTCTATTTGCGTTTCCTTCACACTTTTTCAATCTAACCATTGAAAAATTACCCCATGTGTGACATGCTTGGTTTTTTACTAAATATGTCATGTATCACAAGAGTTTTATACTTATTTTAACATAAAAATACCTTATTTTTGGGTTAATTAAAATTTTACTTGTATTTTAATAATAAATTATAATTTTTCATTTGTAATTAATGTGGAGAAAACAGGTATGTTGGTATTGCCTAGTAATAAATAGTTCCTTTGCAGAATATTATTAAAGTGAGTGCGCATGAATGCGGTGCGTTGTCACGTTAGTGTAATTTTCTGGAAGTGGTTAAGCTTTGTTTGCACGAGGCGGAGGAATAGCCTGAAAGAGAACTCTAGCAGGGGTTCAGAAAAGTTAGAAGTAACCGTGAATGGACTACAATTTAAAATATCATCGAACACTATTTAAAATGTCGTTTCGTTATAACCTACGTGCCCACCATTTTCGTCGCTATAGTGGTGCGTTTTGGAGGTATCGGAAACGCGAATATCTGATTAGCGATTAGTTAAGCCCGTTTGGAAGCAACAATGGAAAAAAAAAATCCCCGCAACGTTACTGCATGCATTTTAACATAAACACTTACTAGCATATTCCCAGTAATGTTGGCAGCAGTGTAGAAAAAAAAGTTCCATATCTTCGTGTAATTACTTCGTGTAATTCAGTCCCGAATTAATTTACGGGCTCTAGTGTTGCAATCGTAAAATATTTTGAAGTGCACTGTACTTGTGTCAAGCCTTCTTCTCGTAAGCAGTGAGCAACGTACTGCGTGTTCATTGCTGTCAGCATTGGCTATTCACAAATGAGAGCTGCGCAAACTTCAACAAATCAGATTTCTTACACCGGAGACGCTCGAAACACGGCCGCCTGATTCCTTGTTGTGTACAGCACGGGTCATGAGTATCCTGCACGTGCAACATGTCCTCGGTAATGTGCACGGCCACTGAAAGCGTTAACGTTGTATTTATGTTGTGGCGTTTAAATATAGGCACACATTTTTTTAAGTTTAGTTTTGTTTCACACACACATAAGAGCAAGAATTAACGTA
The DNA here is from genome assembly GCA_002778355.1 of Clitarchus hookeri. Taxonomy (NCBI): domain Eukaryota; kingdom Metazoa; phylum Arthropoda; class Insecta; order Phasmatodea; family Phasmatidae; genus Clitarchus; species Clitarchus hookeri. The sequence goes on along the minus strand of NQII01010269.1, from coordinate 21,321 downwards.
TAAGTTACATATTTATATTCCTATCAGTTTCACTGTTATGCTTGACTGAACACATGAACAGAGTGATTTGGTCCCCGGCAGTAGAAGGAGACAAATCGGGCAGACAAGTAAATCCTCAGCAGGGTTTTCAGAAGTTTTCAGTTATGGTTTATTCTACTCATGTTGGGAATCTCAATGTTAGTAGTATAGCAAATAAACACTTTCGCCGTCAGATAGCAGTGTTGTTACATGTGTACTCAAGTACCCTATGTTGCTCTGCACTCTTAAGCTGAATTAGTGAGAATTTCACTGTTTCAATCAGTCAACAGTACCTGACTGATTCAACAGTCACTTCAGTGAATTTAACAGATGAATCAGTGAAAAAAATGCCAGATTTCCTTCAGTTATTGATTCAGTGACATTTTCCACAAAGTCATCAGTCATTTTTTTTTTTTCACTCTTTTTCGGTGGTATGTTTTTTGACTGATGGGTTAGTTAACCAGCGTGTAAAAAATAGCAGTCAAACAACGTTTAAAAATGGTCGTTAAACAACGTGTATCAAGTGAAACAACAATGAATAAACGAATAAAACCAATACAAAATACTTTCTAAAATGTGTTTCGTCTTTCAAAACACAATTTTACGAGGTAACATGAACATTCAGCCTTTCATTTCCTCGTTATGTCTTTCATTTCGTTTCCATGTAATCATCACAGCGCTCTGTTTGAAGATTTAATTAAACTGCATATAATGTGGTGAAAAAAGTGCACTCGTATATGCCATTAGTTTTAACAATCCTAACAGTACCAATTAAACCAAAAACGAAAAGTAAGGGCATACAAAGTAAATCTCCACGATTTCGATAAGTACTGTGATATATTTATTTTCCTCTTCTTTATTAANTAATTCTCCTCTTCTTTATTAAATTGACTTGGTAGCGCAGATGGTAAGGTAGTAGCTTACAAACAGGAAGGAAACGGACATGAGAGTTCATTCCAGGTCACCTCCGGAAGCTACTTTACTCTTATAATGTACGGTAAATTGCGCAAACTATCATAAATATGTTTATTTTGCGTAATTATTTGGCTAAATTCAATAAAAACAAAATTTAATTCGCCACTGCAGTTGGCCATCTCTTAATTAATCTGTAAAAAAATTTTCACTGAAACAGTCAGTGGTGTTCAACTGATTCTAAGTGGAGCAATTTTCCCTCATTCGAGTAATTTAATTTCACTGCGAATCAGTGGTTTTCCACTGATTCGAATTTAGAGTGTAATGTTTACCGGATTTCCTTCGTTTTGCAAATAAACAAATGTGATAGTTGCAACTTTCATAAAATTAATACGACCTATTTTTAATTCTTCCCATTTGTATTGTGTTGAAACCTACGTAAAAAGTAAACTTTTTCTTTGTACTTGAGAGGGAAATTAACGAAATATTATGTCCACATATTGTGTGACATTCGAACATGAAACTGGATTTAACAGTATTTCCTACTACACAATCACTTCAACAAAATGTGACAACATAATCGAAAAATTCCTTTTGCTGACAGCTATATTTATCTCGCTCTTAAATATGTAACCATTTTTTCCCCCACTAAAATAAGCATGTTCACGAAAATTCATTGGCAAACACAGCTGTGTTTTATTTTCTGTTTACTCTTGTGAACAGTATTGGAGGGCGTAAATTCAGGTTAATATTTTGGCTAGGGCAGGTATTTATTACAATTCGGGCTTAACACTAACTTCCACACACACACACACACACACACACACATATATATATATATATATAATTTTTCAATTTACAGCTAGCTTAAAAGCGAACTCTTTGGAACAGCAGTGCACCTTGCGGAGGAAATTTTTCCTGTGCCAAACTCTCCCAAAAAGAACGACGTTTTTGTTCCAGAATTGAGTATAATAAACTTTATCTGAGTAAAACTCCTGGCACAAAAGGCGGTTGGTATTGGTGGTTGGCTTTGGTGGTTGTAGTTGGCAGCTGTTGAAGGACAGTGCAGTACTTGTGAGATGGCACAATTTCCGGTGGTTGGTGTTGATGGTTGGTGGTTGGTGCTAAAATAATTTCAACTCTCTACTGATAGTTGGTGTTTTATCGGTGTTGTAGTGATTTGGAAAAAATGTCATTTTTATCACCAACCAACTAATCAGAGAGCATCCTCTAGGTTCTGAACGAGTAACACTGGGAAAGCTTTTAAATATCAGAAAATAAACGTAAAACTAAAAATACTTATTTCAAACTGATAATATATATGCTATTTCTCAGCAACCAACAATATTAAATATTAATAATCCTATGTGTAATAACATAAAAGCTAAAGCAAATCGTACTAGTCTACTGTATTTANACCAATTAAACCAAAAACGAAAAGTAAGGGCATACAAAGTAAATCTCCACGATTTCGATAAGTACTGTGATATATTTATTTTCCTCTTCTTTATTAAATTGACTTCGTAGCGCAGATGGTATGGTTGTAGCTTACAAACCTGAAGGAAACGGGCATGAGAGTTCATTCCAGGTCACCTCCGGAAGCTACTTTAGTATTATAATTTACGGTAAATTGCGCCAACTATCATAAATATGTTTATTTTACGTAATTATTTGGCTAAATTCAATAAAAACAATATTTAATTCGCCACTGCAGTTGGCCGTCACTTAATCAAAGTGAAATTTTTTCACTGAAACAGTCAGTGGTGTTCAACTGATTCTAAGCGGATCAATTTTCACTGATTCGAGTAATTTAGTTTCACTGCGAATCAGTGGTTTTCCACTAATTCGAATTTAGAGTGTAATGTTTATGGGATTTCCTTCGTTTTGCAAATATACAAATGTGATAGTTGCAACTTTCATAAAATTAATACAACTTATTTTAAATTCTTCATATTTGTATTGTGTTGAAACCTACGTAAATAGTAAACTTTTTTCTTTGTACTTGAGAGGGAAATTAACGAAATATTATGTCCACATATTGTGTGACATTCGAACATGAAACTGGATTTAACAGTATTTCGTACTACACAATCACTTCAACAAAATGTGACAACATAATAGAAAAATTCCTTTTGCTGACAGCTATATTTATCTCGCTCTTAAATATGTAACCATTTTTTCCCCCACTAAAATAAGCATGTTCACAAAAATTCATTGGCAAACACAGCTGTATTTTATTTTCTGTTTACTCTTGTGAACAGTATTGGAGGGCGTAAATAAAGGTTAATATTTTGGCTAGGGTATGTATTTATTGCAATTTGGGCTTAACACGAACTTCCACACACAAATATATATATATATATATACAATTTTTCAATTTACAGCTAGCTTAAAAGCGAACTCTTTGGAACAGCAGTGCACCTTGTGGCGGAAATTTTCCCTGTGCCAAACTCTCCCAAAAAGAACGACGTTTTTGTTCCAGAATTGAGTATAATAAACTTTATCTGAGTAAAACTCCTGGCACAAAAGGCGGTTGGTATTGGTAGTTGGCTTTGGTGGTTGTAGTTGGCAACTGTTGAAGGAAAGTGCAGTACTTGTGAGATGGCACAATTTCCAGTGGTTGGTGTTGATGGTTGGTGGTTGGTGCTAAAATAATTTCAACTCTCGACTGATAATTGGTGTTTTATCGGTGTTGTAGTGAGTTGGAAAAAATTTCATTTTTATCACCAACCAACTTACCAGAGAGCATCCTCTAGGTTCTAAACGAGTAACACTGGGAAAGCTTTTAATTAGCAGAAAATAAACGTAAAACTAAAAATATTTATTTCAAACTAATAATATATGCTATTACTCAGCAACCGACAATATTAAATATTAATAATCCTATGTGTAATAACATAAAAGCTAAAGCAAATCGTACTAGTCTACTGTATTTANTTAAATATTAATAATCCTATGTGTAATAACATAAAAGCTAAAGCAAATCGTACTAGTCTACTGTATTTATTTATTAGCTCTCTACTGGGCTCAAGGCATTTATTTAAAATCTTTCTAAAATTTAAGGGGAAGCCTTTCCGACCTTGGAGTGGGCACTTAGGGGATTAGGCTTGGGATGGTATGGGCGAAGATGAATGGACAGACACCTGGGCGAGGGAGAATATTGGGTCGAGGGAAGCATGTACAAGGTTGGACTCTCCGGCTCGCTAAATTGACAATGTATTTAAATTTCACTTAATTTCTGTGTTGACTTTCATATATAATATGGAGAATACTTGCTTTTGTTATGTAATGGTTATTTGAGGGTGAATGGAGGGTGAGGCAGTCAGCCCTGAACTCGGCCGTCGTTATCTCCCTGGCGTCCCGGCGATGGTGCCCTCTTCTGTTCTTCCATGGCGCACTTCTCCCCTGAGGTGTTCTGTGGACAGTAGTAATCGTNTTTTTTTTTTTTTTTTTTTGTTGCTGCAGGAATAAAATTCCTGCTCCAACCAAAAAGATTTATTTTCAGGAGAAAAGGTATACATATAAATTGAAACAACCCTACCAACATAAAGTGCTATAGCTATAATTTGATTATGTACTTCGTTTTTAATTACGCAATAAAAAATCTACAATTTGTGGAGGGAAGCATCTATAGTTAACATTTTTTGACGCAACTGCTAGGATGAGGAGGGTAGGGATCTGAACATATTTTTATTCGTTATTCATGTATTTATTACAATAGATTGTTGAAAAGAAAAGTGCCAATTTACATATATACAATCATCTGTTCGCGTTACATCCGTTGGGCTCGGGCACCCATCATCATCTGTCGTCCACGCCGGTGTCTGTCGCGTCCTTCAAGTGGTCGGCACTGTGTAGCGGACGTCTGGGGCGAGGGGACATCGGCGGATCAGCCATCCGACAGATGAGAGGGTTGTGTTTATATAATGATGATTTGTTAAACTGATATATTTCTTTACGTCTTCCCCCGCTCGAAAACAAAATCCTGGGAGCATGCCTGTGTGGTGTAGGAAATGCAGTGCTGTGTTGCGCAGTTGTACGAAGGCGCTACGTCACAGCAGGAAGGGGAAGGGGGGTGCAGGCCGTGGTTATTTCNTCAATTCCGGCATTGCTACATACTAAGGTTTATTCTACTCTGGTTAGGAACAAAACTAGATTCTTTTAGAGGAGAGTTTGGCATAGCCAGTGTTCCAAAGTGTAACTTAATTAAAATTTTAAGCTACGTGAATAATAAAAGTTAAATATTATACTTAGTTACAAAGTTATTTTATATTTGATTTACGGTTATTGAAATTATCCTGTTTTTTTTTACGTAGAAAATTGAGAAAATCTGGTACACGTATCATACTAGCGCTTACCTAGAGGAAGAAATTTTTGGTTTGCCAAACTTTTAACATTGATCTTCCCAACCTATAGTAGAGGTAACCTTATCCATACTCACCTAGATTCACCCCAATCGGCTGTTAAGACCTTAGTGATAAAGGGGCACGGGAGATGAATTAACGCTGAAGAGGCTAACCATTTTTACAATTTTATAGAAGCCGATATAGAAAAGTTAAGAAAGGACAATCCCGCAGAATTTTTTTTGCTATCCACGAGAGAAAATATTTTACTAGAACTATGTACTTTAAACTTATGCCGGACTAATTCTGATGGCGTCATTTGTTGTATGTTATCGTGTCCCGAGATTTTATGCGAAATTAATTAGTCAAAATTGTAACATAGTCGGTTATAAAGTTGGCAACAAGAATTGCCAGTTTTTAGCTTCTTTGTGTTGCCTTCCAAAATCCTGTAGACTTCAATTGACGTATTTGGAGTTACTTTTTCCCCCGCGCCCTCTTAAGCAGCACTCACAGCCATCCGTCGCACCCGTCAGTCGTCCTTCAGTTGAAAGCGATTCACAACAATCCGTCGTCCGTCAATCCTTCTGTACGGCAAAACTTCAGTGTGACAACTTACCATCGCGACCCTTCTTTCTTTGGAGGTATATTTTGGTTGGGAAATAATTTTCAAGAGAGAAACATTTTTCGAAAATAATTTTTTTACGTGATGAATACATACTAATTTTTTTTTTAATGTTACTTTTTAAATTTCTGAATTTACCACTAAAGACAAATTAACACGGATCTACCGCCTTGCATTTTGTTCCAAAGTGCGTACTCACGTCTAAGGAATGTCGTCAGAAGACGGTGGTTCATCCGTCCGTCCGNGGTTCATCCGTCCGTCCATCGAAAGTTACAAGTTTGGAAAATATTTGACGGACGGACGGATAGACAAAGGAAGTTGTCCTGCGATTGGTGGAAGGTCACGTGACCACCAGACGGACAGGCGACAGACGGATGCGACGGATGGTTGTTAGGATGCACTGAAGATGAGGTAGACCGATCTCGCTGGCTGCGCACAGCCAATCTCAGTGTCCCAAAATTGAACTGGTTTTCTGCCAACACGACTTGAGAAAACGGCGTGGATTGGATTTGAGGTTAGAATACTGTTCAGTAAACAAGTTTTTTGAGATATTTGTTCACTTTTTTCAGCTAATTTGTAATGCAGTTTGATACAATTCATTTGGGAAAAGAATTTAGTAATATAATAGCGCTTGTCATTTAAAATTAAGATAAATAAACACGTTTATTATTGTTGATTACGTAACTTAGACAGTTGTGTTCCTTTGGGGTAGACCAATGTCAGGTACATGCGTAGAAGACGAATAAGCAGTCTACCTCATATTTAGTCTATAGTTGTGAGTCCAACTTAAGGGGGTAGTATGCATTCCATCTTCGATTTTTCTTACAAATATTCGTTATGAAAATGTATTGCCAGACATAAACAATCAAAACTAGACATGGCATAGATGACTACTTAACGAATGTTTTGAAATTTGTCCGGTTTCAGTTATACCTGTATTTTCTGTAGTGGGATTGTCATGATTAAATAATTAGGTAATATTTGATTATGATTACAGATATGAAATTAATCACGTAAGAAATATAATTTGGATTTCGAAATAACTGTTAATATGTTTCTATGCCTTCACAAGTTTGGTTTTTAAATAATGACTCCCGAAAAGTAAGTTGTGAAGAAAATACGTAAATCCAAGATGGTAAAGATACATCCCCCTTAACGGAGCGCACGGAGCGCACAAACCTCTCCACTCCCACTCACACATCGCGGCCAGCAGTGACGGGAAGTAGTGTAGTCATTTGGTGTGACTTCGTACCAGTCAGGGCAAATAGCACTGCCTCGTAATTTAATTTCCGATGAATGCTGGAAGAACCCATGCACATTACTGTCTTCCTTATAAATATATCTGATAACCATGTATTACAGGGTTGGGCATTATAAATAGTAGGATCTCGACAATACAGGAAAACGCTAGCTATAGTATCGCTACATAGGATAAGATATACCATTGATACTTCACAAATAATTTCTTGAATATCATGTTAGGAAGGAATTATGAAGAACCCGGCATGAGGTGCCGGTGCGCATGCGCGTAATGCGGCAGTGTGTCCGCATGCGCGTAATGCGGCAGTGTGCCCGCATGCTTGACAGATGACCGCTCGCAGGACTACGGGCGGGCGGTTTGCTCTTTGGTACGCACATCAAATATCCGATCGTAGAAAATGGGCGAGCTTTTTTTGGTGGTTCTGCGTGCAGCTATGTTTTCATTGGTGTAAAATCGCTGCTAAGTTAAATTCGGTCACGTACAGAAATCCCGCACGTGTTCCGTAAGCGGGTCTTGTGTCTGATTGGTAAGAGGTTCCCTGTTAGATGGGCTGCCGTCTGGCAAGTAGGTCGTCACGCGCTGATTGGTGAACGGCGTTCCCACATGTTGATAGCTAGCGATGCTACGTTTCTGGCCTGTGTGGTCTGAGTTCGCAGTACAAGCGGCTGTTTTCCTCTGTATTCTTAAATGCTCTGCGACATACCAATCAGAACTTGGGTTTGTAGCTTTCTTTTTATAAAATAACGTCTGCAATAGGAACGATGCTTTGAGAGTCTTATTTTGATTTCAGCAAGGTGTATGTTCGTTTTAAGAAAACAAGATTGCAAATACGTGCATATAGAAGGGTAAATACAATCCAGAGTACAATCTTTCAGCGGAAAGTGAACGCATTTGTACATGTATGTTTTGACAGCCGGAATGAAAGCTTTGCCTCCATTATTTCTCAAACACTTCTTTAGAGTGTCACTGGGGCAAATAGTACTGCCAAGCGTAAATTTATTTGTAAAGTAATTAGCTTTCAGCTGCAGACATCCAGGGAAAAATACGTCTTTGAATGTAGGGAGACTTGGTCGGTGTTCTCCTTTCGTTTACCCTACATAACTCGGTCCATAGCTGCAATGTATCAACCACCCCCACACTCCACCGTGCTAAACTGTGAACTCTAAAACAAGATATTGTCCTTGAAGGCGACGATAGCCGTGTGGCGAGGGTACGAGATTCGAGTGCTGCCAATCGCCACCTCACAGTGGCCTGAAGCACAACAAACCTGTGTAAGCTTGTGAGTGCAGCCAGGAAACATCAAATCCTCCTCTTAAAGTTCGCAGAAGTACTTATATTCTTGTTCAAGGAATTAAATAATTACTACAGCCAAGTAATGAATGCAGTAACATCAAGGACGTGGCAAGGAACTATCTTGAAACGTCTTATTTATGCCGCTGTGGTTGCACATATGATTACTCTACACTATCCGCACTTCTCCAATCACTTCAGATATTCGTTTCAAGGTCTTCTTGTATAGTGTTTGACTGCCTGTACTCCTTATGGAAAAAACCGCGTGTTTATATAAACCCCTATTTAATAATGTAATTCAGCTGATTGTTCGAGCGCAGCACTGGTAGCTTTATACAAAACGATGTATTTGAACTGTGTTAACTCTTTTTGCCTTTTTAATATACTCCGTACATTTCAATACAGTAAACAGTAACACATCTGAAAGGTCCATTAATAAAGATTAAGTAATGATTTTACGTTACAAATTTATGCACAGAAAGACTAAATGACAAGAAACTTTCAGAGTTTAGAGGCCTTTAGTCACTTGGTTACCGGTATGGTTTTATCGATTCCTTGCTGAACTGTGTGAGACACATTCCTTGGACGCTGCCGAAACTGTTCTTGGTGACCAGCCATGTGTCATCGCCAGTCACTCGTCTCACTATCTGTCACTCCGCCAAGTCTCGGAGCCATAAGGTGTCCCACCGACCACTAGTTCAAATAAGACTTACAAGTTGTGCTATTAATAATTGCACTATTTGTTTCTTCATGCTGTTCTTATTACCAAACCAGACTTTTAAGTTATCCATGCCGAAAATTCTGACCATCCGATATGATTTGTGAAATCGGAGGATTGAAGAAAATCAGAAGGGTCTTGGCACCTGTTCCCTCATATTTGGGCTCCAGTCCAACATAGTTTCCGAATTTTTACATATATAGTTTTAATAGTATAAATGTTTAAGAAATATTGCCACTATATATTAAGGAAGCTATTTACCATGGTTTATCAATTCTGTGTGAAATTTAGCGGCGCATCAGTCATTCGAAGAAATTCGGTATATTTTAGTGGAGCTGTTCTTGAACATCGCATGTGAAACAGTTCCTAGACATCGCTAGACTATTTACGATTTTCCAGTCATGCTCTACTGAGTGTTTTTCTCGAATTTGAATTAAATACATTGTAGATAGGTGAATTTTGAGGGGACGAACATTTCGCTATAACGTCATCAATGTAGAGCGTGCTGGGAATGTTGTAAAAGAAACGGCCCTTTTTCAAGTTCAATAGCTATGCCACAGTACAAAAGGAAGTTTTTTTTTGTCCCTACTGCTTGGGATTCAAGACAGATAGGTCTTCCCTAAATTTTGGCTGGGGAAATTTTGTTGCTCCTCTCAAAAATTCCGCATAAGAATATAATTTATACAATTCTACTATGCTAGTTTCATACTGTCGCATAATCACATTAAAATCATTGAAACCATATTCACTTTCCTAAAATAGCAGCTTATACTGTTATTGCCAGCTCTTTTTGAAACAGTGGTCAAAATTAGACCAGTGGACTTTGCAGCCACCTCAACTTCACACTGTTACAAATAGTTTTGTGAAAGATTTCCATTTTTTTGATACATTTAATCTTATTTATCCCTTATGGCATGTTCTCGGTTGAGTTACATCTGTAGCAAGCGCTTTCTGAGCTATAAGAATAAATAATAATTAACTCGTAATTTTTATGTATAACATGCTCAATAATATTTTTAATATAATTAATTTTATTACCGTGTAAGATTTCTTTATTTGTTTAGAAAGCCTATAACTTTGTCTTAACATTATTTTTAATTGGCTGCATATTTATATGTCATTATATATTTTTTTTACGTTGTATACGTATACTTGCAAGGTTATATGACTCTATGCATTTTTGAACGTTGTGGCAGTTTTAAGTGGCAGTACATAGGAAGTTAAATTGTAACCCTCTTGATTAGCCAGTGTTTAAAGCACATCCTTAAGTTAAGTTTTCAACGAAGAAGAGAGACATCTTGTTAGGCGACGTCAGGCAGCCAGCCCGGGTGGGCTCTGCACGAGGTGTTAAATTTAGATTGATCAGGGGGACGTCCGAGTTCGCACCCCTGAAACTGCAGACCGTCTACTAGAAACGAAGACACGAGGTGTTTAAAGCAATAAGTAGGCCTGTATTAGCCTCCCTTTACGTAGCTTTCAGAGAGGTTAGCTAGAACTCGCGAGACGTCCGTTAACGTGCCATTGAACTGTATGTTAGCACCGTAAGCCGTGTGTTTACATATAGGGAAGACGTCACCCAGGGCTGCTGCACATCCGGAGAGATGCCCCGTCGGCGTACCTGATCATCGGGAACTTCAAGATCATCTAAATTCTACGTTTGAACACTAATTCTAGCTAAGAATTTCCAAATAAAGTTTTCACCTAACACCGTTAATCCAACCTTCTAGAACACTTTCTCGCTCCGTCATGTCGTTTTTCGTACGTACACGACTTTGCCGACATTTACTACGGCAAAGTTGAACTAAATCCTTGCTCTGCCGCTAGCTAATTACAAGCGTTGTATTTAAATTAATTATTTTTGGAGGAATATTAAGAATTTTGGCGTGATTTCTGAACATTTTCAAGTATTTTCATTCTTAACCGTCACAAGGTCACTGGTGTTTCGAAGGCCACTACCACAAGCAGAAATATTTCAATTATATGGTTAATATTTTCGGAGCCACAAGTAATCTGCCAATTTGTAATGCCAACTGGATGAATTATTTGGTTTTTCTGGGAAAAGTGAAGTTATTTTAAGCTCAATTAAACTTCCAAATATATTTTTTAACACAGTCGCTCATTGTTGTAATTTCGTAGAAGTAGCAGCAAGGTTTTCTCCTAGTGTTCCTGTGTGTGCATGTGTTGGTTCTGTCTGCAAGTATTTTTACTACCAGATTGCTATGTTACTAGGTGTACAAATGACACACATTACTTCAGATTGGTAAGATCAAGTGCATGTATTCCTATTTACAGTCTGGACGGGGCCGGGCAAAAGTAACTCATCAGACTGCCTTCAAGCTTCACTAAGGTGAATCCAATTTCTAGTACTCGCACTGTTTTGTGTTATCAAGAAGTTAAAAGGGCAATAATTCGGATTTTCAATAAACACGCCAATTCAGTATTCAATTTGGACGATCGTGGATGCGCAGCTAGGGTTGGCACTCTACCAAGAAGATTTGTTACAGGTACTACAGCTGTCACAACATCATCCTCGTATATATAGAGGTGCACGGAACCCTTTTTCTCCCTCAGTTTATTATTATTTTTCATTACGTTTAGTGTCTCACGTTGTTGTTTACTTTTGTGTGCAGTGAGTACTAATTAGTCGTCTCGTCTTCACGCTTTACATCTCATTACAGTTTAGACTGGTATTTTACATTTAACATTACAAAACATTACAAATTATATTTGACATCACATAAAGGTTTCTCTTGATCCTTGAAACAGTGTTATATATTTTAAGGGAAACTTCCATTTTACATTTAATTTTGCAATTAAACATGCCAAAAGTGCTATACCTGGGAAGTGAAATAGTTGCCCATGTCAAAAGGACAGCTTTAAATATGTCACCGAATTTCATGCTTGCTTAATAAAAATAAAAAACTTGAAAATTTACGTGACAGTAAAATTACAGATTGCTAGGCCATACCTATTTACACAACAGATTTATACAGCAGGTAGTCATTAGCCATATCACACCATTATCAGTCTATTTTTTGACTGAGGTCCTAAAAAACTTTGTGAAACTGAAGGTTGAGGTATTTGACTGTAATGCGTACTTTGTTGTGGATGAAGATAATGACAACTTGCCTCTTGAATGCATAGCTTCGTTATAAATTTTGAGTTTTTATTTTGTTTTTTGTTATTGAAGTGTCAGTTATGCTTGTGCGAAAAACATTGCGATTTCATCTCAGGTACTTATTTTCCGACTGCACATATCTGAGGTGAATAAGAAAGGAGCGAAACAGAAGCGGATCACATTAAAAGCCAAAGAAGATAGGAAAGGAAGATAATCTGTTTTTCGAAAAGTGTTTCCATCTCCTCCCTCCTTCCTCCAAACTTCACCAGCATTAAGCATTAATGATAAAACTATAATAATGTCTATCGCGCGCTTGAAGGACTGCGATATCGGTAGCTTAACGTTGTATTTACCCCCACATGTACTAAGTATTGCCTATGCGCCAGGCATTGTATCGTCGCCACTGAATACTTTGTGTGCGTTTAGAAGGAAACGGTGTGTTCTAGGCACTTGCAACTAGACGACCTTTTTTGTTAAGTATGGCGTACTGCTCTGTAAGAAGGCATCAAATTCCCATAAAACTTTAAGACAAACAAATTGTATGCAATAAGAGGGTGGCCACCTCTATCAATATAATGGTGACGGGAGGTTTTAAAACCANGTATGCAATAAGAGGGTGGCCACCTCTATCAATATAATGGTGACGGGAGGTTTTAAAACCACTTTGTCCATAGGGCGAAGATCTAGATAGCACAAAACCTTATAAAAAGAACTGTGGTTTAATTCCAAGTCGTTTATCGAATTTTACAAAAATACACTTTCTAAACTTGATTTTCAAGGGCGGTTGGGCCATTCTGGGTGAAAACTCGTTGTGCATGGCACAGTCATGGGGGCTCAGGGAATCGGTGTGAAGCCCCGGCCTTTCGCCGAGCCGAACGAGGGTTGGACTCTGGGTGGCATTGGTTGAATTCCCTACTTGGGAGGAAGGCTGGAGGTGGGTATTGGCCTGGAGGGCCAGGCATTGGCGGTTAGTGCACCGGCAGGAGAAGTCTGTGGTGGCTCGTAAGGCTTAAGTACGCGTGGAGAGAAAGTGACTGGTCGCAATGTAAGGCTTTAGTACGCCTGGTCACCACGAGTACTTATCGGGGAGTCATCCGTCCTGGTGGAACTCGACAAAGGGTTGGTGCTCTCAAAATAAGGGACGACGGTCTGGTCCGCCTAGTAAGAAGACCTGTTCACGAAGCGCGTCCCTAGAGGTTGGATAGGCCTCGGCCGCATCAAAGTGGCAAGCACAGGTTCAAATATGTGTGTTGCTGTTGACAGGTGAGGTGTTATCCACGTCCGCCCACCACGATTGGAAAGAACGTAGGTGTGTCTTTCTATAAGACTGCATTCAACTGTAGCTGATTATATATAATGTCTGGTAACACAAGTTATGAATGTTTTGGGACAAGCATTTGTGACCTGGCTGGTACGAGACAGCAGAAATATTGTGCTCTGGAGCTAATGTGTTGACTATGGAAGTCTAGGAAATTATATGTGCTGGCCTGCTGTGCGTTCCGTTATGTTTAAGATCTGAAATGGTATCCACCTGCAGTGCCCTATGGGTTCAGGCGTGGGAGGAATTGTGTACCAGCACTGCTGGACTAAGTTTAATTCCACTACAGGCTAGATAAGCGCTAGTGTCAGCAATGTACCAAAATTTGTATATTTTATATGTTAAAAAAACAGGGCAATTGTAATAATTATAAATCAAATATAACTTTGTAACTAAGTAAAATATTTTTCTTTTACCATTCACGTAGCTTAAAATTTTAATTAAAATTTTCTTTTTGGAACACTGCGCACCTAGCGGCGAAAATTTTCCCAATGCCAAACTCTCCCATAAGAAATCACATTTTGTCCTTCGCCTAGTAGACCAAATCTCAGCTGAACTAGGTTCATAACGAGTGGCTCGCGTGGATGCACGAGGCGGGCAGGTGTGCTGAAGGCGACTGGTGACGTCATGCGCAGATGTCGATGGTGCCGCTGCTGTTGCGCGACTGGTGGGACGACGTTGACAGGCCGTCGCGCCTCTGGGACCAGAACTTCGGCCTGGGCCTGCGCAGTGACGACCTGCTGGCGCCAATCACGCCGCTGCTCAAGTCGCGCGGCTACCTCCGCCCCTGGGGGCTGCTGGGTCGCCAGAACAGCGGCCACTCCACCATCGCCGCCGACAAGGACAAGTTCCAGGTACAGCACATCATACTCGTAACTATGCGTTGTGACATACACAGAAGAAGTGGCAATGTGTTGGTGACTTAGTATTGGTTTCCAGTGGAACTCGGCCGTTCGTGTGCGTCGTTGGGATTTCCTTAAACGTTAAAATAAATAGTTATATTTTATATCTTCGGTAAAATTTGTGAGGCGACGACCAATCAGGACAGAGAAGTCGATATTGTTGGCGGGAAACTGTTATATACAGTAATGCAAGTATAAAAAAATTAAAAAGGCATGTGTATGCACATGCTAATGATCATATTTTTTGTTCACAAAAATAAGCTTACCTGCTAGTATGCTCGGGTTAAAATATGGCTGTGTTAAAGAAGGTTAGAATAGGAACAAAAGTAAACAGGACAGGCTTGTCCCAAGTTTTCATTGGCTGGACTTAAGAATGATTAGGTGCATTGCGATTCCTAAATCCAGAAGACGTAGTTCCGTGTTTACTGCATAGTTCTTAATGCAAAGTTTTTATAGTAAACCCAGCTTAACTCAAGATGTAGAAATAATCCGTACCGAAGATACCTGAAATCAAGGTTCTACGGTCTTACAACTTCGGCATTAAAAATATACAACAGACAATCGCGTAGTTTCTCTCTTAAATGTTGTATAACCACATGTTTGATTTGCACATCCTAATGTTGATGGTTGTGGCACAGTCTTCTTTATATAGATGATATTCACGTTTGTTTATTCGTGTCACGTGTATTTTCATGAATATACTCATGAAATTAATTGTAAAGAAGTGTTTCACCTTCACGGTTACAGTTTATTTTCCCTCAAATGTATTTGGGATAGGAAATAACTGTGAATAATTGAATGACGCATCAATAATATTTTCCAGAAAACACAACCCAGTTTCAATAAAAAATAAGTGGCGAGATCATCTACATTGCCACCAACATAACAAAATGGTAATTTGTAGTTTACTCTCCGTTCTAACGTTGGCAGTACCGTAGAACCTACTTCAGCTTGCTTCGGCAAACAAATGAATAGGATAAGGTTCTCTCGTTGTAATGTTCAGTTAAAACTCTACTTGTATGAGGGGCCACGGTGATTTAGTGGTTAGACTACGCCTCCTACCTTGGCGAACCGGGTTCGATTCCCGGCAGATTCGCTCCCAAATTTTCGCATGTGGGAATCGTGCCGGACGATGCCGCTGGTCGGCGGGTTTACTCAGGGATATNAGATTCGCTCCCAAATTTTCGCATGTGGGAATCGTGCCGGACGATGCCGCTGGTCGGCGGGTTTACTCAGGGATATCCTGTTTACCCCTACCCATTCATTCCGGCGCTGCTCCATGCACACCTCTCTTCACCCTCATGGCTTTCAAGACCTCAATATTAAGAGCCGCTCAAATCTCTCCACACGCCATTCGTTTCGGCACTCAAGATCACAGCTAGCTAATTGTGCTAAATGCATTGAACAAAATATAATAAGAGTAGGGATTAATCCATGGCAATTCTAATACTAGTATACAGTATAGAAATGTGTGATAATGTTATTTTTTATTGCGCGGCCCTAAGAACGTTCTTGGCTCCGCCTACATAAGTGAAAGAGAGAGACAGAACAACTTGCAAAGCACAAAACACAGGTAGCTGGCAGGCGGGCAGACGAATCTGCAGGCACTCCGTCCCCCCTGCCGTACCACCGTCGTCAAATAGTTTCCTTTCCCGGTGAGAAGTGGCCCAACATTGGCAGAGCTCCCAAGTCCTAAGTACAGCGGCGCTTCTATTGTAGTTGTTCATGACATATTCGTTAAGATAAGACAAAATTTGCCACCCATGGAACTCTCGCTGGCCTATTGGTGAATCACTGCCGAGCAACAGTAATTGCAGTCTTGCAGTATTGTTAATCATTAATTTGAAAACGAGGTTAAAGGTGTTTATAGTCCTCTCTAAGGATATTTTAGTCATGCCACACTGTTACCTGGTGTGCCCTGCTCCGAGGCANTTTATAGTCCTCTCTAAGGATATTTTAGTCATGCCACACTGTTACCTGGTGTGCCCTGCTCCGAGGCAAATGTCCCCTACATTGACTCTCGGATCATACCAGAACTTCCGAAAAACAATTACAAAAATGTTCCAGCGCCACTGTCGAGATGTGAAGCACTTGGCTGCAGGTAGGAAGGAAGTTGTGTGCGTGCGGCAGGTGATCCTGGACGTGCAGCAGTTCACGCCGAGCGAGCTGACGGTGAAGACGGTGGGCTCGGAGGTGCAGGTGGAGGGCAGGCACGAGGAGAAGAGGGACGAGCACGGCTTCGTCTCGCGCCACTTTGTGCGTCGCTACCTGCTGCCGCCAGACACCGAGCCCAAGGACGTGTCGTCCAGCCTCTCCAGCGACGGCGTGCTCACCATCACCGCGCCCAAGAAGGTAACTACTCTCTAACAA
>NQII01010268.1:15393-38469 GCA_002778355.1 Clitarchus hookeri | reverse complement strand
CTGCATCATCACGGCCCCTCCGCACCACGAGTCGCACTGACGGGGAGGAGGGGCAACGACGAGAAAATTCGCGCAGCGACTATCCCAAGACATTCAATTACCAAAAGACGGCAACGGCACGAGCCCTAATAGCCTTATTGCGGCACGCGTTAAGTGTTACGCAGCGGTCCGTTTGTAACTGCGCACTCTTCTCCGGTTACCAGTGATGCCCTTGAAACACTGCACTTGGTACGCCCGAGGAGGAGGGGAAGAGAAAGGACGCAGAGCAGATATGTGTAACAATATTTTCATGTTATTCAAAATATTTTCTTCAAGTAAAAGACTGGCGAGTCTCTGGAAATATCCAATACAAACACGTTCATCACTGTTGGCCATGTAGCTTTGACAGTTGTATTTGAAACGGGCGAGTCAATGCTGGGGACATGCGCAGAAGACGAAAGTATGTCTACGTCATATTTAGTTTATGATTTTAACAGGTAGAGTCATTGGTATTTTCTTAGTAATGTTGCAGTGGTGTACGAAAAGTATTTATCTATCTTAATGTCGTATTAAAATTGTGACACCTATATTTGTGGACAACGAATATATTTAATTCAGTTTGTTTGTTTTATGCAACTAAGAGCAATAAATAACACATTATTTATACATTTATATATTTACGTTAATCACAACCTTATACTTACACTTGATCAATGCATAGACAAAGTGATCGGTTCCATGACAATGTTATTGCAGAGATAGAACAATTGACAAAAAGTAAATCCTAACAGAGGTTGAAAAAAAAAAGACTCCATTAAAGGTTAACAGCATACAGAGATTTAACGGATTATGTAGGAGATAGATTTTGCACCAAACCAACCTGATTACAATTTTAATAGTCTGGAGTTTTATACCGCAACATTGTACATACGGCGGAACCTCGTGATTATAATGTGTTCCGAATCACAAAACTACCGGCTCGGTGCTCTGAAATGTTCTAGTTAAGCCAAGAGAGTAGAGAAAGGGTAAGGAATGTGATGTCACATTGCGCGGCGATCATATTGGATGTGGGTAAACTTAAACCCAAAAAAATACAAAACATTTAAAAGATTTAAAAAAATCGAAATATTTTTAATTAAAAAAAAGTAAACAGTTTGGAAAATTTAAAAGATACACAGGAGGTCCAGGGTTCCAAACAAATATGGCGAAGTACACATCGTCCCGGCTCAACGATCTGCATACTACTGACCCTACCAATATTTTTTCATTGGTTTTTTAGTCAGCCTAGTCCTCCACTACCTTCCCCATTGTTTTATTGGAATTACGTCACACCCGATCACCTTAACCCTTAACCCCTACCATCATCTGTGTACTTACTATTGTTCTACAATTTTTTATTGGCTCACCTCATATGACTTGTTATAGCTCAACCCTCACCCCAATATTTCATGTGTTCTCCTCCACCTCTAACCCAACATTTTATTGGTGTTTATTCGTCAAGCTTCCACCCCTTTCTACTCCCTTTACCTTCCACCAATTATTACTCACTGTAGTCCTACCAAATCTTTATTAGCTCCCCTTCTATTACTCACCATAACTCGACTTTTTAGTTACATTAATTATTCGTCTTCGCTTGACTTATCAGTTGGTTCCCCTACACTCCTCCAAAATTTCATTGGCTGTTTATTCGGCAAGCTTCGACTCTAACAGATTTTTTTCACAACCCTTCTTACGACTTTTTAAAATGGCGGAGATGAGAAAAGCCCTCAGTTCTTACTCACGTCAATGAACATGTGTTTCCCGAGGAGACAGAAAATTCTTTCCACCGTCTTGGCTTACAGACAGTTCGAGTCTCTGCCCGCACTAAATAGATGGGGCGATGTGTGCGCTGACACCAACCCGTTGTAAGATATGCTGCCAAACACTTTATTTTTATAGATGGCACAGTACAAAAAAAAAAGTTTTGCAACATCTAAGAATTTCACTTGCTGGAATCTTTCATGATCAAACAAGTTTCCACCTTGTGTAGTGTCGAAGACGAGAAGAACAAAGTGTTTATGTCTTTGCTTCCCTGTAGGTGTCAGCATCTAGACTGCACCACTCAACAGATGTTCCACCTGCAGAAGTTTGGAACACGTGGATTGAGGGCGGATACAAGAGATATTCTGTAAAATATAACCCCCTCCCCCTCTCCTTGGAGGAAGCCATTGTCCAAGGCTACCTGGCGTTTATGATAGGAAGACGCCAAAAATCGGAGCTATATAGCTTGTGTCTGAACAAAGTGGACATCGGCCTGAAAAACTAGTATGAATTCCCCCTACTCCTCAATGCTCCATATTTCCGAACATACATTTTTATTCTACTCAGGCTTTTTTCTCTCGAACCTTAGGCTAAATATAAGTCAGGTCTTTGCACTTGGGATATGTTTTCCTTATTCTCTTAATAACGTTTTCGTGTATTTATACCACGATACCTGTATGGCAAGTAATTGAGAATCCTGATCGATAGGTTATATTTGCGGTTTCCTCGCGAACCTTTCGTGTATGCAGTGAAGTACGTGTGTCCTAGTAGGGTGACTTTTTCCGAGATAAAAGCTTTGCCAAGTTAGCCATTAAATTACCAGCACATAAGAAAGAAAAAAAATATAGGAACAGGTAAATTTTGCGAGTTAAATCTTCCCAGTTGTCGGCTTATCTGAACGGTAGCTCAGATGTGTCCAACTGCATACAACAGTCCAGAGGCATCGTGTGGACCACGTGCATCTGCGGGTGCATTACGGAGGTTGACTGATTATGGAAACTATGCTTGTGGGCGGCTCGTGTACAAGCAGACTTGCACAAGTTGGCCAACTGACTTTCGCTACTTGGGAAGTCTCTGATGCGTCGATGAGGATGAGTTTCGAGGACAACAAACAGAGTCACCAATACGGGAGAACTGCGAGTTCCGGTGTCCGGTTATTCGTTAGATGCTGCCTCTGTGAGTAGTCAGTTATATCCTAGACCAAGTATCTCAGTACATTCGTCCTTGTTTTCTGTCATTTTTGTCGTTAACTCAAAGTCCTCCAGGGTGGGTCCAATTGAACAAGCATCTAAAATCTACACATGCTTGACGTGTGACGTTTCCCCTGATGAGTGAGTGGAGAAATTTAATCGGCTCTTAACATCGAGGTCTCGAAAGCCGGTGAGGGTGAGGTGAGGTTAGAATGGAGCAGCGCCGGAATGAAAGGGCGGGGGAAACGGGAGATACCAGAGAAAACCCTCCGACCAGCGGTATCGTCTGGCACGATTTACACATGCGAAAATCCGGGAGCGACCCCGCCGGGAATAGAACCCGGTTCGCCTACGTGGGAGGCGAATAGTCTAACCACTACACTACCGCGGCCCCTTCCCCTGATGAATTAGCAAAACTTTCCGGTATTTACCGAGTTGTATTTTTTATTACTTGTTAAATATCTTTAAAATATTGGGGCCCTAGTGCCTAAGAGCGGAAGTCTTCAGCGCAGATGAGGGTTTAAATAAAGTGGAGGTACAGCAAAGTCGGAATGAAATGCTTGATGAAACTGGAGCACCTAGAGAAAAACTTATAGGCAAACAATAACATCCATCTCGTTTCTCGCATGCAAAAATTCGTGTTTGACCAGCCGTGAATCGAAAATTAAATTGAATCTTCGAGGTGAGAGGGAAGTGGTATGATCACCTCACAGGGGTTCTCAAGTACGCCTACCAAAGAAATTTGTTCGTGGACGAATGGTATTGACACAATAATCATATTCAAGTTGATTGCGAAACGTGTGCATAAACAGATTACTGTCGTGTATGTGGTACATCAATAGCGTTTCTAATCTTTCCAATCAAAGAGCTTGCGCCTAGACATGGATACTGCCGGTATATCATCCTCACTGAAAGTTTCATTGTTTATCGGGGTTACCCAGTGTCTGACTTTGAGTACTGCGGCAAATTCACGTGAGCAGCAGCACCTCCAGACAAACCACCAGTAAGCTTTGTCATTTTTCATGGGGATTGGAACCCTGCTCGTGTGTCCTTCTTACAAAGCCCTTGAATTCCGGGTCAACAGCCGGTCTATGCAGAAAGTTAACGCGTAGCGTCTAGAGAAAGAGCTTCTACCTCGTTATCGTGGCCTTACAGGGATTCCCACTTCATCGCGATCGATGACAAGCCACCAGCTGCACACACAAGGCGAGTTCACACACTGGAGGCGACATTCCAGCAAACTTCTTTACTCCTCAAGAAAAAAGTCAACGTATCCCAAAATGAACAGATAATGAATAATGAGCTAACAGGACAAAATACACAATACGTTGGGGGACGCGGTGGCTGTGCGGTTAGACCACTCGCCTGCCACCAAGGCGAACCAGGTTCAATCCCCAGCCGGGTCACTCCCGTAACCCCCGCCATTGCATTCCGGCGCTGCTCCATTCTCACTTTATTTCACCCTCATCGGCTCTCAAGATCTCGTTGTTGAGAGCCGCCCAAATATCTCAACTCAACTCAATACTCTGGACTTGAAAGTGAGGGATTACTGGTTCGGTTCCTGCACCGGGCAACGTGTGAGAGAATACATTTTGTAAGAATGTAACCTTGTCTGTCGATTTAAATCAAATCGGTGCATGTGACCACTCAGCATGCGTAAAGCTTAATCAACTGCACGCGAGTAGAAAGGTCTTATTGTGGTGAGAAATTTATCACAGACTAGGGTCTCTTAAGAATCCTGCCTACTTGGAGGTTAGTTTATGAGAGTGAAGCACGATGCCGACGAAACACCAAGAGCGATGCTGGTCGGCGCATATAATGCTGAGTCGCCTTTAACCGCAAGTTATCTTCGAATGTGTTCCAGTGTGCAAACCGTGAAGAGAGGAAGATCATTTACGGGTAGAAATTCTGTACTTAAATTCACTACAATCGTCCATCCTATTTTCACAAGATTGGGACATTTCATTTCCACCTATTTCTAACGTGCATGATGTCGTGAAAACTGCACGCATACTTACGAGAGAGCCATTTCGCAGCCAGAAAATGCCACTCCCCTTGACTTCATGGTCCTCTGTGCACTCGAGCAAAATACATTTTCTCGTTGTCTGGTGCCGAAGTCACAACTCGTTTTCTTATTCCACTCGGCCAAATGGAATGAAAACGCAATAGTGCTGAATATTTACTACTGGTCCAGAGTCCTGTACGGCGTGTCGAACAAGAGGGGGTCCACTTTCACCCGTTAAACTTACATATACTTTCTTGTTTGCACATAGATAGTTAAAAAGCAAATATTTTCACATCCAACAATCACTGCAGAAGTCCACGCAACCCTAAAAAATAGCGATTCATGTCCTTAGTTTTTTAAATAGGCGAACCAGTCAGAACAAGAAAGGAAATAAGATAATGTGTGATGTTAAGTGCTCTACCTACCAAGCCTGCAGCCACGAAGTTTAAATCTTCGAAGCTGTAGGTTTGATATGCAGCGCGCTCGAAATGTCAAAGAAACGACGCTCTTCCCCTGCAAATTTGTATTTGTCTTCCCAGTTGTAGGATATGCGTATTGTTATATTTTTGCATCTTTTTGCAATATTTAAAATTAACAATGTTATGGCCTTGATCACTATGCTCACGCGCCTCAGCCTATAACAAGAGACATACGAAATNTATTTAAAATTAACAATGTTATGGCCTTGATCACTATGCTCACGCGCCTCAGCCTATAACAAGAGACATACGAAATTCATGTTATTATTTGGGTAACATGTTGGATTTCACTGCCTTTCAGCTACTTGGGTGCAAATCGTGATTCGATTGGCTATTGGCAACTGTGAGGAGTCATTAAGCTGTGATGCCGCTCTGCTGGAGATTGGTTACTAATAGTCGAGCCTTTACTGTTGCTTGTGACGTGCCTCAACAGTTTCGGCCAATGGCAAACGCAAAACGTTCATATCGTGTCATGGAGTTTAGTTTGTTCCCCAAAAAATAAGGAATTTTGCATGTCCGGCACCTATGACAAGAATGTGCCAGCTGCGATAAAACTTGCCCCGTTGTCGCTTAATTGGTTCTNTTTTGCATGTCCGGCACCTATGACAAGAATGTGCCAGCTGCGATAAAACTTGCCCCGTTGTCGCTTAATTGGTTCTTAACGGCCTGACTTGTGCGTTCACGCTTCCGGATACCTGGAGCTATCTTTCCTCCTCTGATGCTGGGAAGCGTGGGAGCGACAAGGGCGACACTGCCACGCGCATTAAGCGCCCCATCGCCACTAAGCGCAAGCCTCTGAACTGGCGTGCAGTGTTCTAGCCGCGCCGTGTGTATCATTGGTACAGGCGGCGATCCTATTATTTATTGGTGGAAAGTCTGTAGGAAGGTTCAAGGAAAGGCCCTAGAGTAGTTTTGTATGAATCTGATGTGTATATCTCGAGCTACAGCGCTTTGAAGACGCCGTTTTTTTAAATCGATTTTAGTATACTCTGAAATTGTATTTATAACGTGCGTGACATTTTGTAGGTACTCAACAGCCCTCGCCTGAAGTGTGTGTTCTTATAGTAGATCAGCACATTGGTCGCACGTTTAATAGTTTCGTGGGAAAACGTGTATCTCAGACACTCTGCAACGCAGTTCAAGCACAAGGTAGGCGGGAGCCTTAACACGAGAATACTAGAGACGAAGGAAATAAAGAAGACTTCGTAACCAGCTCCCCGTCCAACAGAAGCAGACTGATTTTGATCGTGGCAGAGGTGGATGGGGGGTCGGTAGCTCTCCGCATTTCCGCACGACCCCCGCAGTCGTGGTGGTGGTGGTTCACGTGGGGGAACTTCATCCCCCACGAGGTTGGGTGTGGTGAGGCTGGTGGAGGATTTTGNTTGCCTTCAATTACCCGGTTAACCTCACTCCCTCATCCTGCCCCATATCTCTTTCCCGATACTGCCACGCGGGTTGCCGGGTCCAACCATTTAACAGTCTTGTGATACCAACCCTTCCCGTTCGGGGGTGCAGAACCCCGGCTGCTGCACGGGCGGCAGGCCTGGGATGCCCCGGCATCGCCGTTTTCTCGTGTACAAAAAAAAAATCTCCCACACCTTAAAAAAAAAAAAAGGTAATGAAGTCTCATGGTGAAGAATGTTGAATATAAAATAGACTATTAGAATGAGGAATGAAGAATCACTATTGAAAAGGAAAGAACAAATATAATGGGGGTAATACGAAAGAAGGCATCTACGACAGAGACAGAAATGGNATTAAAATAAGTGAGTTGAATTCTGCGTGAATGAGTGAGTGGGAATTGATATTTAGGTGGCGTTTAATAGTACAAGGGATCGAGGTTTTTTTTATCTTCCGTGTTCTAGGTGGCGTGTAAGGGCGGCAACAACACGCGCACCCGGCGCCCCATCACCCTTACGCGCACAACGCTGAACCGGCGTGCAGTGATTCCGTCGTCACGCTCTCCTGTGAAAATTAGATCTGTAACAAGGGGAACTTTATTACGCACGCAATGCAGGCACGCCAATTTAGTTATAATTGCAGTGCTTTCATTATTGCAACGTTTTATTTTTCTCTTTGCCTCTTAAGGGAACTACGTAGGCAAACCATTTTCGCGATTATTTTTCTCTCTCTTTGAATACACTTAATAAGATAAAAACAAAAACGGCACCGAGTTAGATTATTATTATTTGTTATCTTTTCTGCCAAAAAGTCGTATTCCCAGGATATATATTTGACGAGATACACGTAAAAGCGTAAAAACATTGAATGCACAGAAAATACGTCCGGAGTATTAAATCGTAAGGGAAACGCCTGCCTGCATTGTTGCTATCTATTTTTGGCCGAGAAGCGCGGGAGCTATAAGGGTCACACTGGCACGCGCTACAAGAGCGCCGTCGCCGCTACGCGCAAGGCACTGAACTGGCGTGTAGTGTTCTCGTAGTGCTGCGTATACTTATGGGACTTTCAGTGGTGNCCGCTACGCGCAAGGCACTGAACTGGCGTGTAGTGTTCTCGTAGTGCTGCGTATACTTATGGGACTTTCAGTGGTGGCCATAATATGCTAGTATGTTATAAAATACGACAGTATGAAAAAAAAGTTTTTGACTATATATTGGAGGACCACAAAATAATATTTACAGCATGCGTTGTAAATTTAAGGTTCAATTCCTTCCATCGTCTGGATAATGATGTCTTTTCGTAGGTAAACTAACTGGGGGCACGTTTCAATAGTTTCGTCAAGAAGTCAGGATTTCAAACNGTAATGATGTCTTTTCGTAGGTAAACTAACTGGGGGCACGTTTCAATAGTTTCGTCAAGAAGTCAGGATTTCAAACGCTCTGCAACGCAGTTCAAGCGACACGTAGGCGGGACTCTTAATGGAAGATGTGTTTGGTGACAATGGCGGTGAGGCGAGTTGAATATGGAGCCGCGGTGGAATGGAAATGTGGGAAAAACGGGAATATCCAGAAAATGCTAGCAGTCAACGATAATGTCCTCCGCGTTTCCCACACGCGAAAGCCCGTGTTTTACTCCGCCAGGAATTTTAACTCAGTTCGCCCGTGGTGGGAGGATAGACTTTATATCACCTAAGGTATTTTTTATTAAAAAAAGAGGAACTTCAGGACTCCGAGTGGAGTGGAGAGATTTGGGTGACTCTTAACATCGAGGTCTTGAGAGCCGACGAGGGTGAAGTGAGGTGAGTATGGAGCAGCGCCGGAATTCAAGGGTGGGGGAAACAGGAGATCCCCGAGGAAACCCGCCGACCAGCGGCATCGTCCGGCACGATTCCTACGTGCGAAAATCCGGGAGTAAACCTGCCGGGAATTGAACCCTGTCCGCATAGGTGGGAGACGAGTAGTCTAAACACCACACCACCGCGGCCCCATCAGGACTTGGAGACTGTCCCACACCACAGACGTACTAGGTTTTGTTTCACTGTCTGCCGTGTGCTCCTGCCAAGTTTCTGCGATCTCGAGCGACCCCGCGGGCATGCCAGAGGACTCCCACGGGCATGCCAGAGGACTCCCACGGGCAACCTGCCACGCGGCGTGGGTGAGAAATATGCTCGGAACCGCACACACTGTCTTAGAAAATAATAACGCGAATATGCTCCTCTAGCTTTGTCCCTCGGTGTATGTAAATCCCTTTAGCGGCCATGTACGAATGCCCCTCTAGTCCGCTGTCACTTCGGCAATGTTGAAAACAACCATAAAAAAATTTCTATCCCATAATGAACATATTTTGATGTAAACGCTGAAACGAGTGCTTACAGTACAAGCCAACGAAAAACTCTGTAAATACCAACATCTTAACGCGCACAGACTAGTACGCTTACAATAACCATTAAAATGGCAGCGATATACGAAAAGTAGTTCCATTACTTAAAGTTGTATTAAAAGCGCGATGTTTGGATTTTTAATAGTCAAATTTCTTTAATTTAGTTTCTGTTTTGTTTTATACATATATGGGTAAGAACTAGAAATTAGTAACATATTTACGTTTCTCAAAATTTCAAAGTTGTAGTTGCTGGGCAAGTGAATAAAGTTATCGGGCTCATGGAAATATTAATTTTTTTATATGGTAGAAGGATACAAATTTACATAAAGTAGATCTTAAGCAGGACTTCCCAAATAGCTGAAGTAACCACGAACAGATTATTTCTGTGTTTTATCGTCTTAATAAAAATGTAAATTTTTGGCTATTGAAAAGAGGCTTGGCCGCACTAGACACGGGTGAGTTGAAATTAAGGATGAAATGGAGAAATTATAATAACAGCGGAACGAACAGGTAGAAACTACTGAAAGACCAATCAGGAGATCGCGTAGGGTCTGCGCACATAAGCAGCATGACGTACTGTGGGCGTGTGCGAAAGGTATGAAGCACGAGCGAGGTTTGCGCCACACATTGAAGTGGACGCTATTGCACAGTGTGCATCGGTTTCTACGACGTCTAGTTGCTGTCTTGTGTCCGATATGATCAACAGAAAGTCGCGTGGACAACACCTGAACGGCTTCATCCGAGATGGAATGAAATCGGGAAGTTTGAAGAACGTCGAAGTGTTGCTAGTGCGGCCGATGAGTTTGGGATCGCACACATCATCGTGTCGTAAGCTTGGGCAACATTTAGAACGACAGGAACAGCTGTACGTAGGCTTAGCAGTTGTCGTCCACGAGCAACCACGGCAACGGAATACATACAGGTATATTGTCCTAGGGGCGAGGAGAAACCTACGGCAGGTAAAGAGTGAAATCGCAAGACACATTCAACGCATTACTGGATGCCCGATAACGAGTTTTACCGTGGCCAGGTGACTGCCCACAGGTGGTTTGTGGTTTGTCCACTCGACGACCAGTATGTCGTGTGCCATTGATGCATATCTTTCGGATACGACCTTTTCTGTGGTGACAGAATACAAGGATTGGGAGTTCAGCAGTTGGGTTCGAGTGCTCTTT
Organism: Clitarchus hookeri; assembly: GCA_002778355.1. Lineage (NCBI taxonomy): Eukaryota > Metazoa > Arthropoda > Insecta > Phasmatodea > Phasmatidae > Clitarchus > Clitarchus hookeri. The sequence continues at coordinate 28,061 of NQII01010268.1, read as the reverse complement.
ACGGATGTGAGTCGATTTGGTTTCATTAGCAATTCCGGACGTCATACATCTCGAGACAGCCGTGGAAATTTGCCTGCGCTCTTTACAAGTTCGAGATTCTGCCGGTCTGCAGCCGTACCAGAATATTTGGAACAGACTCACTATGGCGGTGATTGAAAATTTTCTGATGTGGGGATTGTAGAGGACATGTGGAAATCGGCAACCTTTCTCGAAGGAAATGGCTTACCTATAATGGTTACAATTTAATTTGAAAATAAAATAATATGGCTACGCGAAAGACACTGCGAACAGTTTGCGTACAGAAAACCTCACGTGCGTCTTTTTAGAGGCAGGCACTACGAGTGTGTCATTAATGCTTTATGTCGCATACATTTGACTCGCATTTCGGAGGTTACGGTATCGTTACCGAATGAATACGCTTGGGCCGACAACACTGCACCTCACCATACCTTAGCTGTCACTGATCTATAAATAGTGTGCGGATGAATATTCGCTGCATGGATTGGCCTGCGCGGTCCCCGGACCTAAATCCAATCGATATCGAATACGTGTGTGCCGTCGGAGACGCCTGGTAGCACGGCGCCTGCAATGAATCCGTGGCTGCGATCATATATCCTACTGAGGACTGTATTTTTCTTGCCTACCGCCTCTTACGTGGACGTTTTTGTATTCTGTTCTGCTGTGCTCGGAACTCACTTTGAAATAAAGGTCCCATGTGTCCTTGAGATTCCTATCTTGGTTAGTGTTTTTTGCATTTTCTTTACTCTTACACCTCGACGATGTTATAGTATTATTTGTACATATTTGAAATAGTACTGCGTGACGTTACTTATGGAAACCTATCGCGTCCTAATTTTTTTCACACCTGTGTATTTGTGCTGCTAACAATGCCATAGTGCCATTTGAATAATCTAACCGTATAAACTAATACAATTTTATATGTTGTGGAAGATTACAAAATAGACAAGAAAAAAGAAAAACATCAACTAACATAGTTCAATAACAAAGGAAATATACACAGTCGAATCACATTATTATGACATCGAATCACATTAAGTGCCATCTGCAGCGCGTAGCCCATGGCGCATAGCCCGTGACGTGGGCTGGTGAAGCGGGTATATAATATGACCGACAGGCTGGCTGTACACAGTGCGCTTCTTGCTATCACGGGTAAGGGAAGCGATTCAACCGAGTTGCAAAAAGGGATGATCATCGGTTTTTGGGCCAAGGAGGGTAGCATTTCAGAAACAGCGACGTTTGTGAACTGTTCACGTGCCTCTGTGGTAAAGGCGTATCGTTAGTGGACGAATGGCACCATTGGGAATAGCAGAAGAGGAAACTGCGGAGATCCTCTCGCCGCTGAAGTCCGAGGTGAACGTCGACTACGACGGTGCGTGAAGGCCAACTGACAGGCTACAGTGGAACAGCTCACCGTCCAAATGAACCAGGAGGCATCCAAACACGTGTCTACCGCAACAGTTCAGCGAATTATTCTGCGAATGGGGTACCGGAGTAGACGGAGGGTGACTGCACCCATTCTAACACAGGTGCATCGACAAAAACGATTGGAATTTCTTCGACAGTATGGCGACTGGACCGCTGCTGATTGGCGATGGGTAGCTTTCTCCAACGTGTCACGTTTTCAGCTGCACAGAACTGATGGATGTCAGCATGTCCGGGAGAAACGTTGAAGAACCGACACCCTGCATCCATTGCTGAACGAATACAAGGCGATGGGGGCAGTGTTATGGTCTGGGGAATGTTCTTGTGGAATTTTCTAGGTCCCACCATCCGTTTGGAAGGCATTCTTGTTCGATTTGGTTATGAATTCATCCTCGGCGATCACGTCCACCCTTACATGATGATTGTCTTTCCTCGGGAGGATGGGATCTTCCATCATAATGCGTCTTGCTACACGGCTAGAAGTGTCCGCACGTGGCCGGAAGAGCACGATCAACACTTCCAAGTTCTTCCCTGGCCTCCAAAAAGCCCCAATTTCAATCCAATTGAACATCTGTGGGACCACCTCAATCGTCGTGTTCGCCGCCTGTCTTCTCCGCCACGCACCCTTCAACAGTTGTGGGATACACTACAGACAGCGTGGCTCCAGATACCCGTGGAGACCTATCAGCATCTGACTGAGTCGCTGCCAGCTCGTCTAGCTGCTGTCCGTGCTGCGAAGGGCAGTTAATATGGATACTAGCAGGTGGCCATAATAATGTGATTAGATTTTGTATATCCAGAGACAAACTTGTTGCTTGGTCGTTTTGACCTCGACGTGCTCAACAGTAAAGGATGTTTACTGTAAAGTAAGCACTTTTGAAATCAACCTTTGAAAAATGTCACTGCTCCTACCTGCGCCTATTTTAACGAACACACTAATTGGCACGCGCCCATTAAAGTTGGCAATGACGTAAAGAAAGTAGTTACACATGTAAACGTTTAATTACAAGTGTTGATTAAACACTAATAAATACTAAAACAATTTATTTTGTTTTTTTAATGCATAGACGAGTAAGAATAAAAACATTAAAAACATATTTTCTTTTCTAAAAAAATTAACAGTTGGCCTTAACCGACGCACGAATCAAGTGATCAGACCCATGGTAACGTTAATTGTACGTATGGTGGAAAAATAAAAAATGTGCATACAAGTAGATCTTAAGCAGGGTTTTCAAAAGTGCTCAATTTACAGTGGACAGCCTACAAACAGACGAAATGCGCACAGTCACATCCGTGGCATGTGCGCCGGCAATAAACAAATGCAGTAGTGAGAATGATGTCGCGATAACAATATTCTGATTAAATCTCATTAACATTTGTGTCTGAACTCGAATGGCATTTCAAGGTTTGGAAGGCTACTAATGAAATCCGAATGCGTGGCACATTACGGAATTACCGGCCAGTAAAATGTTAACCAATTTCGCGTTATCTCGTCTCATTTCGTCGCCGTACGTCTGTTTATTCTGTGGTTCAGTTAATAGTGAAATACATAGACGGACATAATATTTAGAAAGAGAGAGGACGTTTTCTCTTGCTTATCCAAACAAGACATGACTGTATAAAAAACGTTCGCTGCTCCCGCCCGCCTCCGCGAGTTTGGTCAGTTTCGCGGGGGGCATAACTTGTCTGCGTGCAGCAATTGCAAGAGAGAGTTAAGGGACCACCTGCAAATCAGGAAGAATAAAGCGTCGGATAAGCCAAGAACGTCAACGTGCAGGCGTGGAGCGAGAGAAACCCCTTTAATCCTTTCGCACCCAGAAGCTAATCATAAAATTAATCTAACGGTTGGGGAAATGGGGAAGCGCATATAAGAGGACTGAACCTCTATTTGTCTGGGATATACCGAAAGAAAAAAAAATATCACGAAAAATGTTTTTTAGTGAACACAAAACGATGTAGTTGTCGCCGCTAAACTTTCGGGGCCATCAGAAATAATTTTGTGGTGCCAACAAAAATTAGGCAGGGCGACTCTCCTACTAAATATTTATCTCCATGATGTGGGGATTAAATCACGTGGAAAATTTTTTCCCAAGCGTAGTCAGTCGGTATCGATGCCGTAACATCCGAAATGCGAGTCAAATGTATGCGACACGATGCAATAATGACACATCTTTTACCCCTCCTGGTGGCTGCCGTAAATAATTTTTTTTCTTTGCAAGCTGTTCACTGTCCCTTTAGCCTTGACTATATTATTTTTCTTTAACTAAATTGTAACCATTCTAGGTAGTATATTTCCTTTCAGAAAGGTTACAGATTTTCACATGTCCTCCATGATTCACTAATCAGAGAGTTTTCAAACACTGCGACCACGAGACCAAACCATGTATATCTGACCGGGGCTGCAGACCGGCAGAATCTGGAACTCGTAAAGAGTTCAGGCAAATTCCCACGTGCCTTTAACACCGTGAGATATTCGCATGAGCGGTCTCAGCAATGACCCAATGGCGGTCAGACCGTGGCACTACTATAATTTCCATGGCACTAATAGGATTTCCCGACCGCAAATGTCTCCTCCTACTAGACGTAAACTTCATTCGCCACTGGTAGTGATATAAGGGTCACAGAATGCATAGCAACATGCTGAAGATATCGCGGGGCCATGTAAGCTGTCTTTCCTGACTGATTGGAGTGTCATGAATGCACAGTGGTTTGGCGAAGATATCTTGCAGCTCCACGTTGTAGCTTTCTGGCTGAGTACTCGGGAGCCGACTTTCAGCAAGATGAATCTCGGCGTGCGTCAGTGGCGTATGGTGAAGTGTTGCAAGATAAGCTGGTATTTGCTCTGTGCTGTACACACTCTGCGCACGCAGCAGGAACCGGTAACCAGAATGGAGTCACGAGAAATAGAATGTACTGCGGTCACTCACGAGAGAGCGGCGAGGAACCCATTACACACGTGCTGTGACGTCAAATGCATTACTACGTTTGAGTGGCCGATGTGTACACTAGCAAACGGTTAGGTATAGTGCAGAGCAAAACACAGGTTACCTTGCAACAGTTCAACACACTCCACTGGCGTGCGTACAGCTTTGGTTTCCTAGGAGTGTTTACTTTATATTTCAACACTTCTGTGGCTTGCTTGGTGATGTAGTTTGTGATCCATCGAACATTTGTGGGACCAGATGGAGCGTCAGATTCTTCTGTGTTGAAGTGCTAGAGATTTTGATTTAAAATAAGACGTAAGTGAGATTCCTTGTCAAATTTTATCGACGCATTTATTCAAGCCGGCGGGTACTGAATGCGACCCTCTTCTGTGCCGTAGGTTAGCAGATCGTTGTTCTGACTAGATTACATTTTAACCTATTTTTCGTTTCGTCTGTATCATAACGCTAACAAAATTTAATTTGATTCAAACAGTCCATTCTTGGTGCGAACCTTTTAATGGCAATGAGTGTGTGTTAACATTTACGATAACCAGTTTAGATGAAAACCAATTTTTTAAATATTTAATCACAATTTATTTACTTCACTTTCCGCCTTAGAGGGAGTTGGAACATTTTTTTTATATTAATTATTTAACGAAAAGGTAAAACACTATTTTCTGGTCCAGCCCTAAGTCTTTCTTCGAACCCTTGTGAGAACCTGAACATTTCATTAAAAAACAGATCTTAAAATGTGCGAGATTTGATTACCGTTATCTCTCAGTTTGCGACACAAAGATACAATCGCTAAAGATACTGAATTCCCCTTCTCTACCGGATCTAACAGTATTGGAATGTATTGTTTGTGTTAAATGGAAAAAATTAATTGTTGATTACTGAAATTACTTTCTGAATAGTAATGTTATATTATTTGCACTAAGGACTTTAATATAGGAAGTGGTTGCACCTTATGAAATAAATTATTGCACATATATGTCTATAGTATCGAAAATAAATCAGGAAATTTAATTAAACCCATTTATTAAATCAAATACTTTCGTTTTCCAGGAACCTGGCTGCGTACAGGAGCTTGTAAAAATTATTTTACGTCGTACGAACCTAAAGGTACGGTCAGAACTATTTTTTAATATTAAATGTGATTTATTTAGTAAACTCTACTGGTACTTCAAGTTGTTGGAAGTAGGTTAAATATTTCTGAGGGGGGAACTGAAAATTGTGAACCTACTGAACCTTCTGGGTTTCATATGGGCGAAATATACATATATCATAAAATAAAGAGTGTGTGGCATAAAATATTTTTTTAGGTACCAGTTTGTAAAATAAACGCCAAATTTCCTACAGACTAATCTACTTCTGAGTTATAACTGAACTTCTAAAAAATCCGAAATAAAATGTTTTGAATAAGGATGACTGAGAATAAAAAATATATATTATTTATTACTGAAAATATTACCTGCATAAAACACATGGCTTTATTTCTGTAGTTTAGTTTATACGTATATGATTTTAACTTTCTCTTTTTAATTTTTAACTTAATGCTCTGCAATTAATCAATACATAGTATAAAAGGAAGTCCCTGGCGTGCGTCTGTCTGTATGACTGCGCTAATCTCGAGAACCACTGAACAGATTTAGATGCGATTTTTACTGTTATGATCTGCATTTATCGAGGAAGGTTTGTGTGTACCAAAAATTGCTCTAGTGCTTATAGGAGCTGAGCATTAACGGTATTAGTGAATCAAGTCAGGAAAAACGTTTGCCTCCAGCGCGCTCTCATGGAATACGCTTCCTAATCGTTTAGAGATATAACAAAATCATGTACGAAAGAATTGTGTAAAATTAAATGATCTACAAAAAGTCAGTGGTAGCATATATCTATCTTTAATAGATAAATAGTAATAAGCGTATTTACAATTTAAATTACGCAGTAAAAACAAACGCAAAATTCACTGTCTTTTCTAACCATAAAGAATGTAATATTTATCAAAATAAATTAATTCCTAATTAAAACCGTTTAATGCAGATAAGAAATGTCCTTTAGCTTTGTTTATTAAGAACAATTTGTTTTTAATCTTCAAATGGAACACACTATTTACTATGTCGAATCTATCTTGAGGTGTTGCATTAGGATGGATATTTTCTTTAATTTCAGGCCAGTTAGGATTACATATGAACTTTATAAATAAGTGTGCGACTTAAGAAATACAAATACACCTATGGGTGGTTGCACGGTTTTATTCTCAGTAGATTTTCGTCAAATATTGCCGGTGGTGGCGAGAGGAACTAGAGCTGATGAAGTCAATGCATCATTAAAAATATCGTATTTTTGGCCCGACGCAACAAAACTAGCACTCAAAACAAACATGAGAGTACTTATGTCTTCAGAAGATAACAGCATGTTTCCTGACGTGCTACTGAAAGTCGGAAATGGAGAGCTTCCAATGGATTGTGGAAATATTTTCTCAATGGTGATATATGTGCTTTAGTCACCGACCACCAACAACTGATAGATAACGTATACCCTGAAATACACGACGTTTCAAATAAGACACTGTCGTGGTTCAAAGAAAGAGCGATATTATCGCCTACAAATGAACAAATCGAAAAAATTAATGAATTAGTGCTCGGAAAATTCAATGCTCAAACACAAGTCTATTACCCAGTAGATACAGTACTCGATAGTGAAGAAACTGTGCAGTATCCCACAGAATTTCTTAAATCATTGAATCCTTCCGGCATGCCACCACACAAACTGATTTTAAAAGTTAGAGCTCTCATAATTTTATTGCGAAATATAAATACACCGAAATTCATTAATCACCCCCAGCTTATCTTAATCAAGTATGGAGGAAAATTTGTTTCTTTATCTCGCGTGCTTCTTCCATCATGTCTGTGGCTACAACTTGCACAATGGTTTAATGACATCAGTTATATAAATTTGATATTTCGATCGTGTTTTGGCGTACTAAGCAAACATTTTTCATAAGAAAGATATTTCACATAATCGAACATTCTGCTGATATTTTAACTCAACTGTAGTTTTGAATCTTTTCTAAGAGCATTAACTATGTTATTAAAAATTAATTTCTAACAATCACTTACGCACAACAAGGAATGAATCCTTTAAATGTTTACAACTCGTTTTATACATTTAATCACTTGTGGAAAACCATTCATCTATTCATAAACCATATTTTATAAAAATAAAAAGTGTCTGAACTAATAAAGTATAACATACATGGTAGTGTTGATGTAATTAACCCCCTTTTACCCATTCTAGTATATTCATATATTTTTATCGAAGTGCTTGGTGGTTCGGAGAGCAGAAAAGTTTAATCCAAAATCAACTTCCAGTTTAGTTAAGTGAACCAACACATTGCCAAATATTGTTTCCTGCGCTGTATATAAGTTATGTTGTATAGTTTAGTAAGTAATATCCCCAAAAATAAAAATAAAAATTAGTGGACGCCATGTTTTTGTAGTACAAAATTTCGAAACCCCGTGCTGAGTTCAAAGTTTTTATGACGGAAATAAATTTCAAAGTTTAAATTAGCAAAAAACGTTGCCTTGCTGTACACTCCCAACAATCATCTCTCGAGAAAACAACTAAAATTTTGAAATGGTACTGTATTTCGCCTGTCAGCTGTGCAATTTGTCCGGTTTTTTTAAATTTTTTTTAATGAGAGGGATTTATAGTAACTTACAAAGTGCCAAAAATGTCAAGTGTAAATTCAGCAAACCGCAATTATGTTATTAATTTTTAAGTTAAATATCTGTTTCAATGTTTTGAATAGTGTCNAGTGTAAATTCAGCAAACCGCAATTATGTTATTAATTTTTAAGTTAAATATCTGTTTCAATGTTTTGAATAGTGTCATTTCGAAAACTTGATTTTAAAGAACACATACTTAGCTTCAAAATCATTGTTGGTCATATTATGATCTTTTTATCGTTTTTATACGGAGTTATCTCGCAGGGTTTTTACATGGACATCAGAAGAACTGTGAAGTGAACATTGCGATTTATTATTAATTTTGCTATGAAGTTATTTCCCGTTTTGATAATCACTTTACAGATGCTGCTTACGCAATTCTCGCTGGGTCTCGGTAGCAATAGGTCTCACAATCTTCTTCATATATTCCTATATTCGGAACAGTGACTACGTTATCAATCTCACGTTCTTGAAAGCGTGCCTCATTAGAGTAGCTGACTTGCTAATTAGTTATTCAAGAGCTTCTACATTCTTCCGCATTACTCCATTCATTCCCAGTCCGTCTATTCTTTGCCCATCATTTTAAGCATTATTTTTTTTCAGCACAAACCCAGTCGCCTTGGTTCAGAACTGCGGACTTCCCGAGATTCGCTCTCATATAAACCAAAACTCAGGTGTAATTTTCCTTAAGCTAATTTTCTTCCAACTTTTTTTTTGCCATGCTGGTAAAGATAATGCAATATTTATTATTTCGGTTAACTTCTTGGGCTTCCTTCATGACTCCGCTATTAAGTATTATTTACGTGCACTCGCCATTACTATTAGTAATTAACATTACTTTGCTTCTTTGTTCGTATATCGTCACTGGCATTCTAAATCTTCATTAAGTCCAGAAAATGAATTATTTCAGGAACGACAAAATTATTCATGGAACAATGAATGTTTTTGCGAATAAAAAGGAAATGAAGGAAGGAGTGTTATAAAGTGACGACACAATAACGAACCAATACATAGTATGTTCAAGAATGTAATTTTACATAGTTTTGCACCAACAGAAGTAATGTCACTTCATTATAGATGGTTTTTTATTATTGTCATTGCCGGCAAGTCACTCTAGATCCTGTCATTGGGTTTCATACACCACAGATGATCGGAATTTGTATCTAAGAAAGCCAAAACCTCAATTTCATGGACGGTGAGGTTAGAATATTTTGAAGTTACGGTGAAGATGGTTTGCTGATAACTAAACTACTAGTTTAATTCCATCCGAGATTGTTTGCGAATCTCGCTCACTGTCTGCAATATACATAGTATTAATGGAAAACACTGTATCTATACAAAACATTGGATTTTTTCGCTCATTTTGACGCAACGCAAATTTAAAAAATAGGAAATGCTTTCGAAAGGATATTTTTCCTCTTTCTAGCTAGCTTTGTTTCTCTTCAGCTTCATTTCAAAATACCATGATTGTAATTTACACTATTCCTACATTTTTACTTAATATATGTAACGTTCTGCTATATTCCTAAATTATCATTTGAGAAGCAAATATTTTAAATCACAATCAAAAAGGCGGTTTTTAAAATCAATAGCAAGGCTGCTGCTCGAACATTAAATTCTAATATTTATGTGATCATTTACGCAGCTTTTACTAACACAATAGCAATTTACATATATAACGGGGTTCTTTCCTCGGTGCAGTAGTTTCGAAGTCTGTAGATACGCACGCCTAAAGAGTTTTAAAATTTATGTAGTGCCAGAAGTAAGCTCCTAAACACTCTCGAAGTATTCGCCAGCCTGCGAACTTATTATAGTGCGCAGAACTCGAGATCGGTATGGAATCTATAATTATTTTTCACCATTTTGAGCAGATTTTACTTATCAGCTAACGCGCGCATTATGATCACACATGTTACACTTTAAAACTGAAACAGTTGAAACTGCTCCGAATCAGCGAATTTGAATGCAAATCTATTGAAACTACTCCACTTCAATCAGTAAAATTGTATTGATAATTTAACTTGCTGGTGTTCACTGATTTTCCAGTGTTTCATACTGATTCCCAGTGAAAANAGTAAAATTGTATTGATAATTTAACTTGCTGGTGTTCACTGATTTTCCAGTGTTTCATACTGATTCCCAGTGAAAAGCAGTGGCCTGGCTGTAAAACCTCAGTTCATTCCATTAATTCGCCAGTAGAGGACAGCTCATTAGCTGTATATTTAGTAAAATAATTTAACTAGTTGAAATCACCGATTCAGATTTAGAGGGTGCGATGGTTCGTAACGGTCAGTATATCAGCGTTCTACCACGCGCAAAACGATTGGCAGATGGTTACGGATTTAGAAGTTCCAGGCATTTTGTTTGGCCACAGAAAACGTATTCGTTATGGCCGTAAAAAAGCAATTATGGCACGCTTGTGTTTCTGCGACGAATGATGGATTAGTGTTATTCGCGCTCTAATCTCTCTCTCTCTCTCTCTCTCTCTCTCTCTCTCTCTCNAGTAAAATTGTATTGATAATTTAACTTGCTGGTGTTCACTGATTTTCCAGTGTTTCATACTGATTCCCAGTGAAAATCAGTGGCCTGGCTGTAAAACCTCAGTTGATTCCATTAATTCGCCAGTAGAGGACAGCTCATTAGCTGTATATTTAGTAAAATAATTTAACTAGTTGAAATCACCGATTCAGATTTAGAGGGTGCAATGGTTCGTAACGGTCAGTATATCGGCGTTCTACCACGCGCAAAACGATTGGCAGATGGTTACGGTTTTAGAAGTTCCAGGCATTTTGTTTGGCCACAGAAAACGTATTTGTTATGGCCGTAAAAAAGCAATTATGGCACGCTTGTGTTTCTGCGACGAATGATGGATTAGTGTTATTCGCGCTCTAATCTCTCTCTCTCTCTCTCTCTCTCTCTCTCTCTCTCCACTTTCTGCGCTAATTTCACGGGTGTTTCAGTCCGCGCCACTTCCAATATCGCGTGCCAACCTTTCATCATGGCTCGCCGGGCCCCAACAAGCAGTTAATCACCAGCCAGTTTCAATTTCAAAGCGGAATCGTTACACAAGTGCGGCTCTCTTCTCTGATACCCCGACGAGCCGTTAAGTCGATTTCACAGCTCAGGCCGCAACACCCGTATTGCGCTTCGGAAGAGGTCAGCAGGGACACAACTGCGGTTAAACAGCCACAAAACGCTTTTGTCGAGGTTTTGAATAGTCCTCATTTTCTGTTTCGTACAAAATGATAAAGCCCTCAATATACAGGATGTTTCTAAAATCACGGGACAAACATTGAGGGATGGTAGAGCTCACTAAAACAAACAATTATTGTATAGAATATATGGGCGGGAGTGACGCGTTGAGGCACAAACACAAAAATAACACATTAAATGCAACACATTGTTTATTTACAAGGTCGCTGCTAAATGCCTTTTTACGGCAATGTTTATAATAATTGCTCAAAATTGCTACCACCAACAGTAATGCAAGCCTGGTAGCGTCGATGGAGTGATGCTGATGCTGATGCAGCAGGTCACTGGCGCACCGCTTGACTGCCCTCAACTATCGCTACCATTGTCAGCCAATCACGCCATATGTAGAGGTCGCCAAGCATGCGTGACTGTTGGTGGATGCATTTCCAGCAACTGTTTTAACATTTTCTGTACGGAATCACTCGTTACGTATGCTGCTAATGAACATTTTATGTTTCCGTTAATGTGTTATGTTTTTGTGTTTGTGCCTCAACGCGTCACTTCCGCCCATATATTTCTATACAATAATTGTTTGTTTTAGTGAGCTCTACCACCCCTCAATGTTTGTTGCATGATTTTAGAATCAACCTGTAGAAAAGCATATATATACCATAATTTTGTATCGCTATAAATAACACACACCTTACAAATATAAACTAATTTGAAAGCCAATGTGCTATAAATTATGAAATCTTATATCCCAGCCGTGAATAGGTGGAATATATATATACAACTCAAAATAATTTATACCTTATATTTCATGTATCCACCCAGAAACATTTCTGTTTGTAGAAGCGTATGAGAGAATTTTTTTGTTACAGAAGTTTGGATGGATTATGGAAATAAATTTTAACTTTCTCTCTTGCCACTCTCTCGTTTAACGGTACAAAATTTGGCCGGAAAATGCATGCCGTTAACATACATGTACACGACATGAATTTCGAATAAAGAGAAAAACACACGTATAAAAAAAAATTATATAAGCGTCCACAATGTAGTTTGTAACTATATATATACACACTGAGGTGACAAAAGTCATGGGATAGCAATATGCAAATATACAGATGGCAGTAGTATCGCGTACAAAATGTATACATTGGCAGTGCATTGGTTGGACTTTCATTTGTAGTCAGTGATTCATGTGAAAAGGTTTCTGACGTGATTATGGCCGCACGACGGGAATTAACAGATTTTGAACGCGGAATGGTAGTTGGAGCTAGACGCATGGGACATTCCATTTCGGAAATGGTTAGGGAATTCAACATTCCGAGATCCACAGCGTCAAGAGTGTGCCGAGAATACCTAATTTCAGGCATAACCT
>NQII01010268.1:0-14357 GCA_002778355.1 Clitarchus hookeri | reverse complement strand
TGCATGCGTATCTTTGCACCGACGATGCACACTTAATAATAAATTTGGAGAACGACAACTTTAACCCCCTTTCGTAATCCTTGGGGGATGTGCCTTGCCGATTACACTTGTAGTTTGACCACACGCCGTACAGTATTTCCTAACATGTGATTATTCTCACAAAACGTTCAGTTCGTTGTCCTGTTTTAATTACTGCGTCATATCGGTTTCTTTGAACGTCCTGTATGTTGACGGACACGCTTGCTGATGTGGTCACATTAACGTTGGCAGCAATGTTGGAAAAGGAGTTGCACGTATTAACGTAATACAGTATTAAAAAAAAAAACCAATATTGTAAACACTATATTATTCGTTTTGGGTTTTATTTGTTTCGTGTTATTGAGTGTTTTTACATATAAGTACCACGGGTACGTTCCTAATAATTTCACAGTTTCGTTTCACTTGATCAGCGCATGAATAAAGTGATTGGATATATGGCAGTGTTAATTTACACAGAGAAAAGTAGAATATTCTTGCAACAAAAAAACTGCTACTGAGACATTTCTTTAAACGTTTATGTTGTAGTAAAATGTTGTGACAAAGTTAAAAATGTTAACCATTTACAGAGTCATATTTCTATAATCTAAACAAACTGTTGAAGTGTTAATGTTAATAAAGCCTCCAAATAATGTTGCCGCAACTAAAAGTCGTAAAACGCTAAAAATAACAGGAAGAACAAAATAGTTTGTGTTACTGCGACATTAAAGAAATGTCCACGCAACTTCGCCGGGCAAAAGGAGGTCTGACACGATATTAGGAGGCATCCTGTGACTTTTGTCACCTCAGTGTATAGCTCCCTCGCTTTTTGATCTTGGACGCGCAGCTGTGTGCTCCTCTTAATAGTTCAGCTGTATATTACATTAACAGCAACATTAGTTACTAATGGTTCACATATAACAAAAAAAAAAATACTGTTATAGACTTTTTTCTGTGTTTGAACAGGGTAAGTTCGCAAAATAGGAAGAAACGTAGGTCTTTCAAAATCGCTCATTTAAGGGCATTCCTTAGTAATATATTGTCTGCAAAATCAGTGTTTGCGTGTATACCCGTATCTCAGGAAATAAACATTTTTGGAATACAATTTTTTCTAGGAAAGATAATAAAGAATATTATCAACAGCCAATACTTTTAAATTTTATCCTATTAAATATGCTCAAAGAGAAATAAAACAGCGGAAATCGCTTAAAACAGCATGTTTGCTTAAAAGCAGCATTCCCTGCGCAGTCACCACTTGGGATAGGTTAAAAAAAAAAAAAAAAATAGGAAGTGACAAATGTAGTTTAATTTATTAGCTTTCATCACGTGTAATAATATCCTACCGTTATAGATCTAACTTGCGAGAAATTCAGCTACCCGAAAATGCATAGCGCTGCCTTGGGAGGGACCATAGCAATTCTTTCGCATGGCTAGCGTGACCTTCATACATTAAAAATCTTTTATTAGGCATTCCCCTTAACCGCGAACAGCTCATAAAGGTCGGCACCTTTCGGTCGAGAGAAGGGTACTCATTCTCAATTTTTTTTTCTCTTTCGAGGTTCCGAAATGCAGATGCAGCTGAAGCCCTGTCAATCATTTCCAACTCACTGTGAGAAAAAAAAAAAAAAAAAGCAGAAGCAGCAGCCTTGATCTGTCTGAGCTCTTCTCGTTTATTACTTATCTCCGTGTCGCCACTTGTCAGACACTTGACTGCAGATTGCGTCGCCTTCTCCAGTTCCAATTAGCTGATTAAACACGGCTCCACCTTTTCGGAACTTCGCCGGGGGAAACTCGTAAATCAGTTTTCTGCATCTCCCCTCGCCCCCCCCCTTTCCCAAGTCCCGGTCATCGATCACGGTCGACTTGATTTTGATTAAACATTTCCTCTCTTCACAAGGCCTTCCCGGTGATGGAACTTTGAAGCCTACCGGGTTATCCATCACATTCCGCGCGTACACATTTCTTTTTAATAGCTGTCATGTTCCGGACTTCCTCGTTTCGACGTTAGCCAGTGTGCATCACTTATATTTCGCAATACAATATCTACGGCAAGAACATCTCCTTTTCGGCATTGTTTGCTGAAGACGTTATACACACACACACACTGAATATATACATACAGCGTCTGTTTAAAGGTATTTTGAGACATACGCAATCCGATGTATTGGATTTTATTATCCAGTTCTGATGTGATGTATTTCTCGTCGCAATTTTTATCATGTGATTAAACAAAGTTTCGTTATGAAATGCGTAGTACACAATTAGTGACTGAATGCTAGACAAAAAAAATCGGGTACGTAATCGGGTAGTTAATTTATTAATAATTTAACTCCCTGTAATTTTTTTTTAGTTATTTTGTTCAATAAGTTCATTTATATATCGGTAAAGGGACCATGCAGTAAGTGTACAATCAACTGCTCGTAAATAGCATTGCCTTCCCTGACATAAGAATCTTTGCTCTTTCGCACTAATCAATGTCGCCCTTAAAAACTCAGTCATTTATTTCAGGCCAGCAGTACTACAACTATGGACTGATATCCTCACCATATGACACTCAATGACATTAATTTTTCGCNTTATTTCAGGCCAGCAGTACTACAACTATGGACTGATATCCTCACCATATGACACTCAATGACATTAATTTTTCGCTCCTACTCCAGCCCTCCTAATATTTAAAGCGAGATCATGAGTTTTAGTGACACATCGCACTTTGTAAGGAGAAAATAAGGTACAATTTAGTGGTTCAGATTTAATTTATCTGCGTGGCTATTAATCGTCCAAAACATAATGCGAGTGATTTTCGCCATAATCAATTAGAATTACAAGGAGAATATATTCTTCAGTAAAAGGCTTGGTTGCATGAGAAAACAGCTGTCAAATTTCTAAAACAGTCTTACTAAAACTATAAAGTAAGAAAAACTTATCAAAATAAAAAAAANAGAAAACAGCTGTCAAATTTCTAAAACAGTCTTACTAAAACTATAAAGTAAGAAAAACTTATCAAAATAAAAAAAAAATGGTCAAAAACAAACGGAAATTCTTGCCAATAAATAAATATACTTGTCTCAGTCGGTAGATAATTGTGAAAAACGTTAACACGTCTTGCGATGTCATAAAATGTGTAATGTTATCAACTTAATTCTATTTATTTTAATACCTTACAGTACGAATAGACAAAAGTGACAGAACATTGTTTCTACCCATTATACAGTGTCACTTAACAGACGCAGGAATAACAACCAATACGTACGCTTTAATGCAAAATTATGTGTGTAGAACGAGTATGCACAGACGATAGAAAAAAAAAACTGGAAGAGGTTTGAAAACTCTTTTTGTTAACAGTGAGCCAGATATACTCATATTATGCGGATATTTGAACATTACGTTAAATCATAGCAAATAAATCCCAGTAGGAAAAATCTGAGTCACAGAAATGGTTAAAATCCGGTGACTCATAATAATGTAGTTTTAGTTTCACATGGCATGAATAAACTTATGAGAACTACACGAGGTCAACTAACTGTTAGGACACTACAATGATAGTGGACGTTCTTTCATTATTAGCTATTATTTTCAAAGACACGTGATGTAAAACCCTAACAATAGATTTTTTTACTTCGTGGTTTTCACTCATTTATGAGATATTTATTTTTAATTGTAGTAAAATATATTGCTCCACTGAGAGAATGATACTATATTCTACTGATCCGCCGATCAGAAAATGCAAAATAAGTGATCTTAGAGCGACTCCAATCTCACATATTTACGCCTTTGGTACATTCCTCATATGAATAAAGGTCACTAGACACTTGTTTCTGTTGGTTTCACATACGCCAGTCGGGTAAATAATTAGAGTGCGTGGCCTCGCTTTGCTCTTGTAGTATATTCGCAGTTTCTTCAAATATTCTGAATCAACCCTTTGAAAAATCACCCCCTGTATTACGTGTTCGGTTGTTTTCTAAATACGTCACGTAACACAAGCGCTTTATACACGTGCTAACATAAAAGTAACTTATTTTTACTTAAATTGAACTATTACTCACATCCAATCTATTAATTATAATACATAACTCATGATTAACTCGAATAAAAACAGGTAGAAAATAGGTTTGTTGGTAACGTCTAGAAAGAAATAGTTCTTATGCAAAATAACATTTCATCGAGTGCGCACGAATACGGTGCGTTGTCCCTTTGGTGTAATTTTATATACTAGGTTAAGCTTTGCTTGTATGAGGCGGAGGAGTATCCTGGAAGTAGATCTTAAGCAGGGCTTCAGAAACAGGGTTTTCGGCTCCACCTANCTTGTATGAGGCGGAGGAGTATCCTGGAAGTAGATCTTAAGCAGGGCTTCAGAAACAGGGTTTTCGGCTCCACCTAGCTGGCGCGTGAAGTGCGTTGCAGATATTTGGTAGAAAACACGTGATTCCAAAACGGTTGGGCGTTTTGTAGTAGAGTCCAAACACGAAAAACGCTTAAGAAATGTTTCGTGCCCAAAGAAAAGATAAATTTCTCATTTCAACTGAGGATCATTTTTTTGGGCGTGAAAATGGCTAAAACTGCTTTTTTTCCCTTCATAATAGCCTCAAGCCGCAAAACTATCTATACAGAAAGTATAGAGTTGTATTTAGACATGCGCCATACTTTCATATTAATTAGTGTGGCATATTCATATAGGATCGCCGTTTGAAGTCATATTCAGGTGAGTCGCCGAAGAAAAGACTGCACGCCATTTGAGCGCCTTGGGCGTAGAGGCGATGACGTAAGTGACGAGAGAGTAAAATTCTACCTAAGAGGTCACGCACTTCGACGCCTCGAACGTGTGAAATAATTTGCAGGCAGACGGAGCCCTTGAACTTTTGAGGCAGGCTATCCACTAAGTTCTGTTACACAGTTTCTTTAAAATACCCGAGTCATACATTCACCATGAGAGACATTTCGTCGCTCTGAATTACTTTAGTACAACGTTTATCTATTTCTTGTTCAGCCTAAATTCTTAAGGATTGGCTTCACCTCTTTTGCAAAAATTCTTTGTTTTATTGTCATATTATCGGATTCAGATTATTACTGACAGTGTACGATTATAAAAAATGTATATTTTATGTGTTGTTTAACATTTTTGTGCTTTATTTTCAATACGTGTTATCTGCTAGTTTTAAAATGCCAGGAAAATATTTGTATTTTATCAATAAGTTTCTGCCGTTTTGCAAGCAGGAAATAACACACANAGTTTTAAAATGCCAGGAAAATATTTGTATTTTATCAATAAGTTTCTGCCGTTTTGCAAGCAGGAAATAACACACAATGGAAATTAGATACAAAAGTATTAAACAACTCGTAAATTTTAAATTTTCTGGAATCAAGCATTTTCAACAATACATTTTAAACTGAAATGATGTCACAAAAAAGAAAAATTTCTGGATAATACGTTGTTAAAAAAAATATCCTTACTTTACGGAACAGTGGTGGTAAAAATTTATCCAGAGCTGTCTGTAAACTTTCCGTAAAATGATGGACACATTGATTTTCAAAAACGGACATTCGTAAATTTTACAGTAATTTCCGTGAGTTCACGGGAACCTCTCCATTAATTTTCTAGATAGTTTTCTGTACTTTCAGTTTAAAACAAAGAGATATTTAAAAAAAATTTTAATTCTCATTATGTGGGTGTTCTACTTGGTATAAAATGAGTATTTAAAAAAGTTAAAATATTTCTTCATGTCTAGTATAGTAACTGGAGAAGCATGTCTTTGAAATAAACCAATTAATGTAAGAAATTCCGGGAATAAATTAAAGCCCATCTCTATGTACCGCATATTAACGAGGTCATTATATAAGACTAGCGACCCGGGCCGGCTTCGCCCGGGCACAGTTTGGTTTTAACAGCGGTACACTAATAAATAAATTGGGAAAAGACAACTACAATATTATGTGATAGAAAATTAGTAAACTACTATCATATATAACATACCCACATACATACATACACGTCACGNACAATATTATGTGATAGAAAATTAGTAAACTACTATCATATATAACATACCCACATACATACATACACGTCACGCCTGTCTCCCAGAAAGGTAGGCAAAGATTATGGACCTCAATTTACCACGATCCTGAGATACCTAACTCCTTCGCTTCATCCACATTCATACATTTCTAATATAACAGTATTATATGATAGCGGTCTAGGAAATTTCTTTGTATACAACGTTAATCGTTTTGCCTCCGACCGCCAGCACAAAAATATTTCTTTTTGACGTGACATGCGAAAGCGCTACGTATAGCTGTCCATGTGAAAAACATTCCCCACTCAAATCCACCCCAGCCACATAAAGTGTTTGACCATGTGCCTTATTTGTGGTCATACCAAAACAAACTCTTATTTGAAATTGGACTAATTTAAAATTAAAAGGCAAATCCGAGGGAGTCATTGGTATTCTAGATATTAAAACAGTTTCTCCAGTACCGCAGCCAGTATTTTTAATAGAGTATCGTTGCCTAATTGCGTAGTCAGTTGCAATTACATGGAAATGTTCTGTGCCATCGTTAGCTTAGACGCCGGAAAAATGTTTACTGTTCACCTAATTTTATGTTTCACCGTATTCAAGTAGATAAAAAAATACTGTAATATATTATTTACATTGAATGGTATACATTCCTTGTTTATTTCACACTGAATGACTTCTGTCATTTTGATGAGAGTGNATATTATTTACATTGAATGGTATACATTCCTTGTTTATTTCACACTGAATGACTTCTGTCATTTTGATGAGAGTGCCATGACAGAAGTTACATTTATAAATGCCTAAACAATATTTTCAATTCTGACAAATAACCAAACAGTCTTCATTTTACAACACAGAACCATTTAAACGGCAGGGTCTTTAGATATGAACCCAAATGTCCGGGCAAGCAGAAACGAACCATTCCGGTATTCGCCTAAAACGGTTTAAGTAAATCACAGAAAGCCGAAATTAGGTTGACCGGAGACAGGTATTCAAACATAGGCTCTCCATAATACGAGTTCAGTGTGTTTGCACTAGGCTACCTCACTCGGTTTGAAACATTGTTAACTGTACAGTTTTTCACGTAAGATAGTATTTATTTTAAAATGGTCTTTTCGATACTTCAAAACCAATATACTAAACGTCTGCTTATTTCTCAAGGACCATACTTGAACTTTGCAAGCAGATTGTTCTTTTTGATAATGCACGTATTTTACGACATCTAATGGTGCACGAAGAAGTATGCAATAATTAAATATTCGAAAGCTACGCAGGAGTTACCCAAATATCATGCTTCAAAAATATTTATGTACGTAGAGAACTGAACCGGAACATAATTTTTCTCGTTTGAAACTTGCCTGCTGTACCTTTCCATCGACTGTTGTCTAAAAATACGATTCAGGGCCACTTTTCCGGTGGTGTTTTAAACCATGAATCAGCGTAGTTAAACTGGTGCAGAATAAACGCAGTTTCGCTGTATCGTTAGAACTATAACCTACTTGAAGCGCCCATCCACGTCCTTAAATAAGTTTCTTAATGCGGGAAGCTAACTTGCTACCTGAAAACAACTTCTAGAACGCCGCATAGCATTGGAAATGTATGAATAAGAATCTTAGACGGAATCCATTCTCGCTTACCTAAAGTCTACAAACAATCACTGAACCAAAACGTTTATCAACAGTTGCAAATATCGCACTGCACACAAAAAGAGAAGAGATACTTTTTTGATTCTGCCGGGTGTATTACTTCGAGGAAGTAAAATAATTTCACGCGATGACTACCCTTCTAATATTTCAGCCTTTTTAAAAAAAATTTACAGTCGGAGCGAGTTCTCCGAAAAAAAATATATATAAAAAAATAATATGCCAATCGATATTATCGGAAATCTCCTAAACACCCGGAAACCACCCCTTGAATTGGGAATTTTTGATTGGCCGGGCCGCGGAGAGGCGTGAGAAGTACGCCCGACTGAGGTGTCGTAATCACGTGCCACGTTCATTTGAATTTTAGATTTTTCCCATACAAATTATTCCGCACGGCGGCAGATTTTCAACGCTTCACACCACCGGCCCCGGGACAGAATTTCTCTCCGACACGGAGGAAAACCTCAGACGCCGCGTTATCGCGAGTTTCTGCGGGAATATTTCATATTGTGAATACTGGACCCTTTGATTTGCATGCCGGAAATGCAGATTAGAATACGGATTTGCTGAAAATATTCGAAAAACCCAAAGTATATAAATAATAATAATGGCGTGTGGGGAGTGCACCCAGGGCAAGGCAACACCCTCCGAGTGACGGTATTTCCAGCTGGGACCCGCAGGTGACCGTCATCCCCGAGCATGACAGAGGTGAGGCCCTAGAATGGAGCGGCGCTGGAATGCAAGGGCGGGGGGAAGCGGGAGTACCCCGAGAAAGCCCGCCGGCAAGTGGCATCGTCCAGCACGATTCCCACATGCGAAGATCCGGGAGTGGAACCGCCGGGGATCGAACCCGGATCGCCGTGGTGGTAGGCGAGCGCCCTGGCCACTACGCCACCGCTGCCCCCTCCCAAAGTATATAAGTTGCAATACTGAGCAGACATACTTAAAATATTTGATTTTTTCTAAAGTAGGATTTTTTAATACGCTTACCAATTTGTAACTTTATAAATTCTAAAGGGTTTTAATCATTTACAGATGCTGCAGTACCACGCCCACAGTGTCATCATTTTTTTATATTTTTTTTCTTCATTTTTTGAAGTTTTAGAGTTTTCAGTTTTACGCGTAACGTGCTTCAGCTATCTTTATAGTTAATTCTCTTTCTTATAATACAATACGAAATATGCGAAAAGGGTTCACTTACTATGTTGGACACCTCGCTACCATTTGTTTAGATCACCCAAACTCGTTTGCAATTTTCTTAAGTGGCTAATTATTCACTACAAGCAGTAGTCAAGGGTTTTTTTTTAAATCCCGGGCACTCTATGGAATAGCATCACCCTAGTTTGTAAAGAATCTTCGGACAGGGACGAAAAGTCACAGAAATGCTAAGCGCACTTACGTGACGTAGAATAAACATGAGTTAGACTGACTTAGATTCAACGCACGTCCTTAGCATATGCTCATGGATTGCCATTAGAACAGTAAAAACACGTGTTCAAACAATGATATGTCATTTGTTTACATCTAGGTTACAATAAACCTGCGCGATCCCATGTATGACGTTATCACGCCACAGTTGTTGCTGATAAATTGAACCAAGAAGGGGGACTATGAGGCCTTTTTCGACTTTATGTCTCGCCTTTGGTCCCTAACGTAGTAGCTATTTTATGACGTACAATGTACCAAAACGTTGACCAATAAGTGGAGTGGAGAGTGAAGAGGTTTGGGAGGTCTTGAGAGCCGACGAGGGCAAAGCGAGGTGAGTATGGAGCCCAGAATGCAAAGTCAGGGGAAATGGCGGATCGCCGAGAAAACCCGCCAACCAGCAGCATCGTCTGCTACCATTCCCACTTGCGAAAATTCGGGGAGCGACCCCGCCGGGAAATGACCCGGTTCGCTTTGGTAGAAGACCACGTCATGTGGTAATATTTAACTGTCTTCACGTATTTCCTAGACGTGTGTGTAGCTTTTAATTGTAAACGTATGTCCATCTTTCCATTGTAAATCTAGTTGTAAATGTTACATTTTAATATATGTCTACCTGTATTATTTATTATATACATCGAAGCCCTTTCTTGTATCAACATTTTTATTTAATAAGGACCCCCTTCACATTAACAATGGTTGTCGGAAACGTGCTATGTTACGTATACGTTCCTCTACGCAGTATTTAACTTAACAGGTTCGCTAGGTCCAGTCCGTTCCAATACATCAGAAAACTGGCAATATTCTAGTGTCGACTGTCAGCACGCCCAGATGTAGATATATATTGCCTTTTATTACTGAGAAAAGAATAAGACAGAGTTCTCGACGTAACAGCGAGTTGTGTAGCGTGTTCGTACCAAAATAATATTCTGCATTTCACGTCACATCGAGAGGAGATGCGTTATCTCAACATACTATTAAGTAAAATAACAGCAGTCTTGGCCCAAAGTGTGTTTAAAATCTTTTGCTGGTTTTAATATAGACTTCGTGCTTGTAGCGCCTTTAGCTGCTCTGAGTTTTAAAGGCCTGCCTATGAGTCACAAAAAACATTTTATACACATACAAGCCAGACACTTTTGGAGAATATTTAATCCCTATCATCATGAGGATTTGCCATTCATAATTGCGGTATAAATATCAACTTAAATAAATAAAAAACTTTAATAGAATATAAATTTCATGTATTATATATATGTATATATATAACGATATCTGAAAAAAATAAACAAATTATGCCACAGTGGTCTGGAGAGAAAAGAAGCTGAATAAAGTACACAAAGGAACAGAATTTTATAAAAATGCCAACGTGAAAGTAACCGGCAGAAGCGTAACAGTGTACATGTAAAAATATTGCCTACTGAAGTAAACCAACCTGGGTAAAGTGAACAAGTAGGCTAATGACTCAGTTACACAAAGAGAATTAAAATTCTTAAGATGTCTAACGAACATTAAGTGAACTTATATTCACATAAATATCCACTTTGAAATAATGGCGATTTCCTTAAAAAAATCATTGAAAAATTAACAAAAGTTATTTTCATATCTGACTGGACCAACTTAAACTTAAATGTAACACGGTAACTATAATATACTGATGGAAATATTCTGATAAAATATTTTAAAGAAGCTGACAGAGTTCTGGTGCACTGAGCTGAAGTGGATCCGAGTTAAGCCAGTTGCATTATCTGGAAATGCAGACATCTAACCGATGTCGATCAGTGTGATAAAACGTGTTAAATAAAATAAGGCTTTATGCATGTCCTATTAAGAAAGTGAACCCAAGCTGTCGCGCTTAAGCGACGCTTTCAGGCGTGAGAGTTGATAATCTATTACCATACAAAACATAGATTTTTATTGCAAAATATTGTGTTCAGGAATTGTGCTTTTTACGTAAACTGTGTTATATATCACTGGTAGCCGAAAGTAATCAAGATTGGGTCCTTAATATGTAATAACGTTTACTACACTTACTAGTGGAAATGCATTTTAAAACATTCCGTACGAATACACGTATCTGTCCCAAAGTTGGTACAGAAGAAGGAGGTGGTACTTGGGACTGATCAAAACATCAAGTCCGTTAGACATCCAGAACATTAAATGCAAAAAATACACCAGGCCCCTTAACAAGGAGCGTAACCACCCCGAATGACTACATATTCAGTAATTCTGGCANATTCAGTAATTCTGGCACGTGACCTGTCGTACAATTGCGGAATGTCTCTCTGGGGCACGGTGTCCCACGCTCGGTGTACTTCTTGGCGTAGATGGGCGATGCTCGTTGTCGGAGCTGGGCTAGATGTCAGGCGCCGTCCCATCATGTGTGCCGCACATGCTCGGTGGGGCTGAGGTCTGGGGATCTAGCAGGCCAGGATAGCACGTGCACACCTTGCAGGGCACGATGTAATGTCCTAGCGACACGGGGACGCGCGTTATCGTGCGGGAAGACTGCTTCCTGCAGTGCTTCGAGGTATGGCCAGAAGGACGGCTTGACATCGCGGATGAACGACGTGATCGTCGTGCTCCCCTGAATGAACACCAGAGGCGATCGGGATGTGTAGCGCATGGCCCCCTTACACCATGATCCTGAGGAGCGGGTCCGGTACGGAGAATGCGATGGTTTGTTACGCTCACCCGCACGTCTACCGACGCGAACACGGCCGTTACTTTGTCCAAGGGGAAAACGACTCTCATCACTGGATACCCTTGCTCTCCATTCGCTTCTCCACCACACTTCATCCTGACATCATCCGAGACGTTTACGATGATCAGCAGAGGCGTCAGGGGTAGACGCGCCAAAGTAACATAAGGACGTAAACCCTACCTCGACAACCTTTGTCCTGAGATACACAAAGGCAAAGATTTTTGGACATTAATAAACACATGATTATGACGTCATTGAAAGCGATAAGCACGCAAGTGTGACACATTTGTTGGCATTCCCTATTTTCTGACACTTAGCCTACCATAAACTCCAAAGATACCACGCCAACGTTTGAAAAGTTTGTTAGCTTTTGCCATTATTTTGTGAACCCTTGCTATAAAGTTGGTGGGAACGAAAATACGTAAAGCAATGTCGCTTTCTTGGTTCACTTTTTAGCATATTACTCTCATCACAAAATAAGATAGTGTGAAGTTTATCATGGTGAAATCTGGACAAACCATAATTTATCTTTATATTTGGCATGCACTGGGAACAATAGTTGCTTTAGTATAACAGCCGTAATATCAACTTTGAGAGTGGTGGGCAATAAATACCCAGTAGAAAAATAACTGCAAAAATTGGCACACCCTGCTACATGCATTTATTGAATAAAATGCAATACCATAAAGACGCCACAAATCTTTGTCACCAGGCCAAATCATATTTGAAGCATATTTGTTTACAGCGTAAAGAAAATCTGGGTCCCAACACAGGCATTCCTGTTACTTACGTAAATGTGTAAGCAGTTTTACGTGTGGTAGGTGAGAATGACCGGGTATATCACAACAGAGCACTAACATCGGTGTTGTTAATTACATTTAATTTGACCTTTCTGGACATGTACAGGAAGAACTGTACGCATGGATATTGAAGAGACACACACGCCTTTGCTTCTTCATAACAGGAAATACTTTTGTATTACATCCTTAACTTAGTTTTCCAGTATCATACACTTTTTTAGTCTTGCAGTTTTAAACATTCCACGTTATTATTATTTTTTTTAATGAAACTTGTTTTGTTGAACTACGCTCTGAAATGTCCCTTTTTTTATTTAACTGAAAATATGGCCATTCCGAACGTCAGTTGCATACAGTGAGAAAATTTCGTTTATTTAAAAAAGAACAAGTATCGCGTTAAATATTTGACATTAACAATGGTTGTCAGAAACGTGCCATGTTGGGTCAACGTGCCCCTTCACAGAATTTAAGTTAACCGGTTGGTTATGTCTAGTCCTTTCAAACACATCAGGAAAGTGATTTGGAAATTTACCCGTTTTGGTCCCCTCCTCCTTGCTGGCCATCTAAGAATGGAATTACTGCTGAATATCAACAGAGTTTAAAAAACCATCCTACCCTATTCTGAAATAATAGCTTTTAGAAAAAGGTTACCTTGATAGACAGTCATACACGTACCTGTGTACCAACGCATATCAGAAATCCAGAATGGTTCTTAATAAATATTCTGACTAGTGGCACGAGTACTCAGGAATCATAACGGTCTGTTAGTGTACAACGAAGAGTGAGTGTTATCCAACTCAGTTCTGCAGTCCACGTCAAAAATAACAATTTATAAAACTGTGTTTGGAATAAAGTTGGTAGATACAGGCTTACCCAGAGAGGCGCAAGTGACGTAGTGTAACAACCTAGTGATGCATTTGTCACAGCGAGAGAAGGAGAGATAGTTAGAGAGAGAGACAGAGAGAGAGAGAAAGAGAACGACAGACACTCTCTGCAGATATATTTCTGACTGGCGAGAGCATTCGGTCACTTGTCTCGACGGAGGGAGGCGAAAACCTCACGTTCCAGTGAAGAATTTGCCGCTTAAACGTATGACACTCTGCCTTCACGTTAATGGTTTTTACACGTCCGTACGTTCGAATGTTCCCAGTAAAACTCTCGTGCGGTTACCTAATCTTGTAAATTTCGTTTCCTAAGCACGTCATATATTATACAGCTGGTTCACGGAGTCCAGAACATTTTGGAACAAATATTTTTAAAAGTGCGTATATCCAAACGAATACTGACTGATAATTCCTTCAATAAAGTTTGAAGTGAAATAATAACGTAGCATTAAAAATAAACTTTTAAATCCATTAACGCTGAATTTATTAAATTTTATCTCTGCTTGTTCTACGCACGTAACTGTAAGGGTTAGCATATAAGAAGCAGATTTTCGTTCCTAACAGTATCACTGTTCGACTTGATAGACGCCCAAAGAAAATCATCGAGCAGATGACTGTGTTAATTTTATATAACAAGAAGATACTGATAACTAATGAGCCCACTTTCCTCTACATGAGTGCAAATGCATTTTAGTGAATTTCTTAAAAAATTAGATGGTAGGTTGGCCTTGACGTCTCATTGAAAGCAATATCNCCACTTTCCTCTACATGAGTGCAAATGCATTTTAGTGAATTTCTTTAAAAATTAGATGGTAGGTTGGCCTTGACGTCTCATTGAAAGCAATATCATTAGAGATGAAACCAGAAACATGTGA
>NQII01010267.1:10099-25749 GCA_002778355.1 Clitarchus hookeri | reverse complement strand
CTCAGTCGGCTGTATTGCTTTGTGAATACATGCAACAGTGGCAGGTAAGATGGCTGTGCACCAACTTTCATTTCCCCTGACTCCTCCTGTCTAAGAAACTACTTTGCTGTTCTTGGATCAACACTTTGGACAGCCCTATGTAAGTAACTCACCTTGTGAATACACATTACCTCCAGTTGTTGTAGCGGCCAGGCCATTACGCCTCCCTCCTTTTTCCTGGGTTCCAGCACCCTGAGAAACTGCTTGTTCCTACAGCATTGACACCCCTCTGAATGCAACTTGCCTGCTGAATACACAAAGACTGGCCATCCTATTGGCCAGGCTGTCACTCCCCAAATCCCAGTCTGTCAGTCATGGAGCGCTAGAACTATCAGCATGAAAGATCTGTCTCCCACACTACATTTTGTAAGCAACAGGTCTCACTGCTTGGTCACATATAACCACCCTTTCAGGGGTCATTTTCCTTCTCTCGACAGGTCATGAATTTTGAATTTTGGTATGTAGTGTAAATTGAACAGATTTAATTATTATTAATATTACAGTAAACCATTGTTTAGCAGTGAGATGTGCACACATGTGAACAGCTGTTTTAGGCAGGGGAATGAAAGTTATTTTAAAATCTTAGCCATGACATAATTCGAGACACATAAAATTTCCTTGTAGTTTTATAGTGATTGTCAGGGTTTGTGTTAGAAATGATTACTTATGAATAAATAAATATATGTAATTGTGACTGACCTTTGAGTATGAATTATCAGTATTCTTGACAGTGTAGGATCTGCTCTCTAAGAGTGTGTGCATAACTCATGAATGTGCCCAGCCCAATATGTTTGTTTCTGTTTACTGCAGCAATTTTGTGTATTTTACAAAATACATTCATATCAATTGACACATTTCCTTTTTATTTTCATTACTATAAACTTAAGGTAATAAATGTGTGAAAGTGTTTCAGTCTGGTGTTTTAACACTTCTTTACATGTCTTTGCTACTTTACAGCAAATGAAAAGTTCTATCATGAAAGAATAGTATATAAAAATGAAGTAACAAACTCTTAATAGGTATTTCCTACAAACAAATGTACATGTTTTTGTCGTTCGTTGCCTTTCATGGCATGATTTTCATTTTAAACAAAATCATACTGAATTACACCTAAATCATAATTTTTTTTTAATGAGAAGTAATTTTTATAGTTTATTCATCATTGCTCTTGGAAATCACAATCCGTAGATTTATTATACAATGTAAAATGTGTTTTATCTTCATGTCTACTTGTCACTTGTAGGACGTGAAATGCATTGTTATTGTACACCAGCAAGATAAGCGCATGCACTTAGAAAGGCAGTAGGTGTTATGAAATTGTCTATAATGACTCACAGCCTCTTTTGTACACCATTTTGTAAGATAAAAATACATGAAACAATAAGTTTTGTGTCATAGCTCAGAGAAAAATAAAACCATTTTCTATCAAATTTTGTAACAAGAAATAGTACATTATGCCATAATATAAACTGATGTGTTTTAAGTGGATCAGAAACTTATTTTCAAAATGACAGCCATATAAATTTTGAATATTATTATCTACTAAACAATGTTACCAATTTTAACCAAACTTTGCTGGCAGTTGCCTATATTACAATCATCAGATGTGTTTGCATAATGCCACTTTTATGTTCCTATTTGTAAAATAGCACCAATTTAAACCTTTCATGCATTTGCCCGAGTTATCCCGGGTAATTAATTTTTTCCCAAAAAAGTTTGCCCGAGATATCTTGGGCAAGTAGATCATACCAGTGTAAAATGTTATTTGCCCGAGATAAATCGTACTGCAGACTTGTACAGGTGTAGTTCAGTCCAAGCTGCTGGATAGAAGCACATCTGCCATTACTTCGTAGTACAGTGAACAGCCACTAGATGGAGCATGCACACAGTTGCGCAGTATCGTAAACGCTGACTTCACTGCACGTGGATGATAGCAGCATGTGTTCTATTTTCTAAATTATTTATCGATACATCAACAACTTTTCGTGATTTTACTGTACATGGAAGATAGCAGCACGTGTTTCATTTTCAGAATTATTTCTCGTTACATCTACTACTTTTTCGTGATATCACTGTACATGGCAGATAGTAGCACATATTTTATTTTCTGAATTATTACTCCCAAATTTTATATGCGCAGGAAACATACTATAAAATCTCTACAGTCGTGAATTGTAGCGTGGTACATAATAACTGTTGTCAGTGAGAGCAATTTATGAACTGTTTTATTATTTGAAACAAAATGGAAACTGACAGTGACAGTAATGATTGTGACATTAGTGTTTCTGGTAGTGATTCATCATTTTCTAGCATAAGCAGTAAAGATGCAAATACAGAAATTGATATAGCTAATGCTCGGCAGCGGTGCGAGGTAAACCCAACAGGTCAGCTACCACCTTCATCTCCAAGATTTCCTTTTCTGTCAAAGGCTAAAATCAATTTTGAAATTAATCCATTGAGTGATATTTCACAGTATTTTGAATTTTTTTTTGATGATTAATTGGTTAGTCATATAACAAATGAGACAATTCGGTATGCTGAGCAATGCCTACAAGATACACAAGCAACTTTTTCTTGTGGTTCTCAGTGGCATCCAACAACAGGAAATGAAATTCATACATTTTTTGCTGTGACAAGTTTACAAAGTGTTGTAAACATGCCAGAGCAAAAACTCTACTGGAGTAAGAACCCTTTGATAAATACACCTACATTTCCCAGAATGATGTCGTATAGGAGGTTTGTATTGTTGAAAAAGTACCTACATTTTTCCGACAATGTGACATATGATGCTGACCAACACCCTTGCCCCAAATTGAATAAAATTTGGCACATTTTCAATGATTTGAATGAAAGCATACACCCCAGGTAGAGATATAACCATTGACGAGAGCCTCAAGGCAGACTGGGTTGGGTACAGTACATTCCCAAGAAAAGAGCTAGGTTCGGCATAAAAACATACATGCTGTGTGAAGCTGATTCAGGAAGCATTTGGAACTCTGTTATATATAAACGGAAGGGTACAGTTTTTGACAATGAATTAGCACAGTTTCCTGTATCAACACGGATTGTACTCAAACTAATGAAACCTTTATTGGATAAAGGTTATTGTCTAACCACAGACAATTTTTATACATCTCCTGAGTTGGCAGACATCTTGCTTTCAAATAGGACCGACACATATGGCACAGCGAAACTCTCGTATAAAGATATACCCCAAAGCATAAAGAAAAAGAAGCTGCAAAGGGGTGAAATTGTAGCATCTCAGCAAGAAAAGGTGACTGCGATGCAATGGAAGGATAAAAAAGATGTATGCTTGCTTTCAACCATTCATACATGTGTAATGGTTGAAGTAAAGAAACAAAATGAAACTGTAAAGAAACCAGAGGTTGTAATTGATTACAACCACACTATGGGTGGGATCGACAAAGTTGATCAACATCTGGTGAACTACCCCATTCCTAGGAAACAGGGTAAAAAGTATTACAAGAAGATTTTATTTCATTTTTTTGAACAAGCATTGTTGAACTCATATGTCTTGTATAAAAAATCTGGAGGACGGCTAAGTAACTTGGAGTACAGACTTCTTGTGATAGAGAACATGTTCCAAAAATTTAATTCACAAGGGTATTCTTCTCATGGAGGAAGGCCTGGAACAACCCCTCATCCACTTTGAATGACAGAACGTCATTTTCCTGAGAGCATCCCCTCTTCACAGAAGAAAAAAGCACCAACAAGACAGTGTGCAGTTTGCTGTTCGAAGCGAGATGAGAAGGGAAAACATGTGAGATGGGAAAGTACATACTTTTGCCCAGAGTGTGACGTAGGACTTTGTGCTGCTCCGTGTTTCAAAATATGTCACACAAAATCCAATTTCTAAAATGTGTTTTACAAATAAGCAGATTTTTTGCATCTAGATGAATGTCAATAGTAATTTTGTACCTAGTTGTTTGTTTATGTGCTGTGACTTGTATTTTATTGAAAGTTTTTTAAATTTTAATGTTATGGTGAGTTTTGATGTGGTTTTTCATAGTTTGAAAGGAGTAATTGCAATTTTATGAAAAGTTACTGAAATTATCATTATGAAACATAGTAAAGATGTACTTGGTGACAAGTATTTGTGTATGTTGCCAGCCTGTGGTATGACTATTTTTACTTGCCATTATGAAAGAAATTTATGAAATGCTGGATTGGACAATTCACTGAAATTCTGTCTCCAGTGGTTTTATTGCATATATTTTATTGTTTACACAATAACACTGCAGTAATTAGATGTTCCATTGTCAATGGCAGCAATTGAAATGTGATGTTGACATGCATATCATATTTTTGTAAATACTGTGTAATTATTTATTTTTATTGGGAAATATTTGCAGCAATTGTACTCAAAGAATTTTTGTTTTCCTGGAAAATGATATGTAGTGTCAAATGTAATGTTGCAAAGTATTCTGTAACTATCTTGTAACTGTGCAAAGATAAAATGTAGATGCTGCATATTCTAACAGTTCACGCAAAATTTTCACTCCGATACTTCTTGTGGATAAAATCAGATTCAGTAAAAATGTAAAAATAAAAACTAAAAATAATGATAATTTGAAAACAATTTCGTATATCATAAATATTTGAGATAAATATTTATTGTCTGATAACCTACAAAATAAACCTAATAATGCAATAAAAACCCTGACCTTCTTTTACAAATTCATTTTGGGAAATACAACTGTTCAACATAGTGCTGTGGGATGAGAAATATTACTACAATGATGATGATGATGACTAATGTTGCTGTCTTTGTTGTTGAATTATTTTTAACAAGTCGGAATTGCATAATTTCATTAGCAGAAAGTATTTCAATATTTACTACTGCATTTAATTCTAGCCAAATAAGTGCAAACCACATATTATTAAATTGTGAAAATTAAATAAACGACCATCTTAAATAATTTATTTAACAATTTTTTATTTCAAAGAAACATTTGAGGCATCTAAAAATGCAATAAAAAACCTTCTTATTTTTGATTTCAACTTGTCAAAAAAAACCTTTGGAAACAATCAACAGATCTCCATCAAATTTTGCAAACAATATTACTACAGTAGACCATGTAAACAAATAATTTTTAAGTGGGTCAAACATGTACTTTAAAAATTATGGAAATATAAATATTAAACATGCATGTTTATTTTATCTAAGTCTTGAGCCTACTTCAACAAATTTACTTACATGTATATTTAGAGGAAAATAGGCTATTTTGTTACATTGGTTTATCTTGTTTTTTGTATCTCACAAACACCAGTTTTAATTAATCTCTTATTTTNAGGCTATTTTGTTACATTGGTTTATCTTGTTTTTTGTATCTCACAAACACCAGTTTTAATTAATCTCTTATTTTTTAAAAAAAATGTATACTACTAAGTGTAAACATAAGGTATTTTGTGAAGTTGTGTTCTTTATTTAGCCAGGTTGAGGTGAAATATTTTTTAATGTTTTATTTACAGTATTATGATGTTTTAAAAATACCTATTTTTGTTGTGTTTATTATTTAAACATTATTCATGGATAATATACAACTCTCACTATAATTAACATGAAGTTTAATAAAGTAAGAAGTTTTATTTTATTGATGTACATGTCAGTTCATTGTCTACTGAAATCTTGGATAAATTTGTTTACTAGAAAATAAGATGATCTTAATAATAAATATACTGATGAACATTAAGAAAATTACACTCAAAATGCATGACACAATTCTTGTTTATCATAGAAAAATATATTATTTTAAACTATTAGCTAAAAAATAATCTATAAATCAACAAGTTTGTTTAAATTGAGTTCATCAAATTCACTACCAAATTCTGTATTTACCCAAATATAGGATGACCTTGAAAATAAGACAACCCACACATTTTTACTTTGGAGTACATGAAAAAATAATTCCTCCAAAAATTAATTGGTCATATATTTTATCATATTTTATCTTGGAATATAAATAAAGGTTTAACCATACCAAATTCATTGTATTTAATAATATACAGCATAAACTACTTCTCAAATGCATTAAATGATAAGTTACACCTTCTTTGTCCATCTCTATATTTTGCTAATTATAAAAAATGATAATATTTTTTCGATTTTGTAAATGGCCTTGTACTCTAATCAAACATATGTCTAGTCAAAAATATTGACAATCACTTGCTACTACTCAAGCAAAAAACATCGACCTCAAAATTTTTAATATGTGAAAATAAGATGCCTATCAATGCTTTGGAAGTGAACATTTTATTAAAACACAGTCTTATATTGGGTAAACACAGAATACAAGTCAAACAAATATCAACCAAAAATGTTAGTATGTATATTGAAAATGTTAGTAATTTACCAAAAAATGTATGTAGACAAATTCAGGAAATTAAAATTACCACAGCAAATGTTAAAATTGTATGTTAAATAAAAAATGATTTGTTTTTGTTGTCATAAATATGAAAGGAATATTTATCTTAAAGTTTTAAATATGACTTCACATTAATCCTGTAATTCTGAACATCATGGTAAAAGAATAATAAATTGAGTTGTAATTCAGATTTACCAGAAATTTTACTTCCAGGACATAATTACTGTCATGTATTTACAAAATTAAGTAAAAAATGTACAGAGCTAACAAACATTTTAATTCAGGGCATTAAGCTAATAAAATTTGACAAAAAGAAGCAAAAGAAATTATGTTACATAAAAATACCCTAATTGTGAGAACACTACTTCTGCTGCTGTTCCTTCAATAATATTTACAAAAAAAAGAATACATTGGGTTACAGAAATGTGATAATTGGGTTATTACCTACTTTAAAAATTAAAATTATAAATGTTATAGTTGAAATTTATATTTCTCAACTTGGAGAGCTGGNATTACCTACTTTAAAAATTAAAATTATAAATGTTATAGTTGAAATTTATATTTCTCAACTTGGAGAGCTGGATTAAGATTCATAAATATTCAATTTAAGAGCAACTTTAAAAGAAGTTAAAAGAAGATGGAAGACTTGTGACTTTATGTAAGAAAATTTAAAAATAAATAAAAGACTACTTAAAAAATAAACATCAAGATTGATTTTTACCTATTTTGCTTATGTAGCTTGCTGTAATAGATGAATTAGGGGATAAGCGGTTGTTGCTGCCTCTTTATATTGAATTCAGGTGAACAAACTAGAAAAAATAAAGCTGAGTTAGCAGAAAATACATTGTCTGTCAACTGAAAAATAAATCTGGTAGATTATTTACCAAGAAAAATAATACAAGAAAAAAATTTGAGTTAAAACCTTTATTTAAACATGATATAAAAATTCTGTTAATGTTTTTTTTAATTTTATACATTTTTGTGTTAAATGAATTACCAGATAAAATGTTATATATGAGGAAAATTCCATTTGAAAATTAGGATAAGCGATACAGTTACACACAACATTTAATCTGGAGTGTGCCTTTCTTTGGAGGTAATGCAGGCAGCAACTCAACATGGCATGGAGTCATATAAAGCATATTCCAACATTCGTCGTCTAAGTGTCAAATGAGTTCAAGTATTTTAACAGGTCACAGGTGCTGGAAGAGATAACATCCCAGCTGGTCCCATGCATACCTATAGTGCTCTTGCAGGCCAAGGTATGATGGCTGTACATAGAAGAGCATAGGTGGATGCACATTATTATGCTGCAGAATGCCATCAGTAGTATACTGTACAATTAGTTAAAAAAAAAATGGGAACATATAACAGTGGTAACATATTGGTGGCCTAAATAGTGTGCCCTGCACAAACACAAGACTTGTTTTTGAGTCTTAAATAATTGCAGTCCAAACTATAACGTGTAGGAACTGTAGCCTATGGTAAACATGAACATACACCTAATGTTGATACTAACCTCTATGGTGTCAGATCCAGATGCAACAATCATTAACAACCAGAGTGAAGTATGGTTCACTGAACAAAGCAGTGTAATGCCATTCTTGCAATAGCTTCTGACACTGCTTTAAATGTGCTACATGAAGACGTGGAGTCAAAGGCAGTTGGTGCAGATGATGATGTGACTATAGTCCACCCATTGTTGGGCTGGTAAACTTAAGTATTGTTTTGTATGATTATTTTGCAGTGCACTCCCACACACATTATAGTGATTTATTGTATTGATATTGTTCCATACCATTTTCATCTATGTTCATGTTACATCTTTGCTTGTGTGGTTCACATGGCTGCCACTTCCGGCAGCATGCACATGCTCCGCTTCCAACAGCCATTGGGCAGTCTGTTCTCTGAGCTCATGCCGGATGGACGCGTGGTCTGCGGGGATTTCTCTATTGCTCTTACTGATATTGTAGTTCTGGTCACCTAATTATTCTAAAACCTTTCGTTTCTCCCCGCAGCTGGCTTTTGGCCCATCTACCTTTTGGCGGGCTCTTAACTTAATGTTTTCTGCAGTGAGGTTTTTTACAATGTGTGAACTTGCAATTTGTACTCGGGCTGAATCAGACAGGACTTCATCTTAATTTGAGAACAGCCGCCTGGCTATTTTACAGCGTAATTTTTTTGTGTGTATTTTCTGTACTACCTGAAATTATAATGTATATATAACTTTTTTGTTTATTACATGCCAGATGGCATCCAATTCTAATGAGCACGTGGTCAACTTCATTTGTGTAGTCTAGCACCCTCCCAGTCGTGTTACATATAAAGGCGTGTTCTGTAGCCAACAGCAGAACAGAAGAGTAAGTGTATGTATGTTCTGGCATCAAATAAGTAGCCTCTTGGCGACGTCACACCCTGTCGAGTGTCTGCCTACCATGTGGCCGTGCACATATTCACGGCCTGACACCCTGGGAATTTACTGTTTAAACATTTTCACTCATTACTAGTTGACGCCAGTAACACTATGTACACAATTAAAATTTTTATAATTTTTAAGA
Source organism: Clitarchus hookeri (assembly GCA_002778355.1). Lineage (NCBI taxonomy): Eukaryota > Metazoa > Arthropoda > Insecta > Phasmatodea > Phasmatidae > Clitarchus > Clitarchus hookeri. The sequence continues at coordinate 16,766 of NQII01010267.1, read as the reverse complement.
TGAAATTAATACAAAATAATATATTAAATTCAAATATTTTAACTTCCAGCTTTATGGGACGGCAAAAATTAATGAATTTTTTATTTTATTGTTTGATTGTGTTTTATTTAGTATCAACTTTATAAGTGAAGACAATCAACTTTTGATTTTATATATATTAACCAATAATAGGTAATAATAAACAATTTACTGAAAACATTTTGATAAATAATATTTTGATGTTTGGAAAATATGTAAAAAATGACTGATAAGTTTATAATGCTGTGAAATACCAATTAAATGTTATAGTTAAATTATTGTTTGATTGTGTATTATTTAGCATCAATTTTACAAGTGAAGACAATAAACTTTTGATTTTATAATAATAAACCAATAATAGGTAATAATAAATAATTTACTAAAATATTTTTGATAAATCATATTTTGATATTTTGAAAATAGGTATGTAAAAAACGACTCATTAGTTTGTAATGCTTTGAAATACCAATTAAATGTTAAAGTTAAATGCATTTAAATTATATTTAATTTACGAAATGTGATTTTTTCTTGTTTCTGATGTAAACTTCTTTCCTTATGGAAAAAAGAAATTGCACTGGATTGTAACAACTTGTCAATTGCACTTAAAGTATGACGTGAACCAGGCGTTCACGGTTACCTTTGTGCCCACTGTAACTGCCGCAGTAGTGTCCTCCACTCCAGGTGCACCATACCAGCGCACATGTGTGCAAGAATGATAGTGTGTTCAGTGTATATCAAGTGTATTTGTCCATGTGTGATAGTGCACCGTGTCATTAATTATTCAGTTTAACAATTTAATCATTATTATTTACCAATATAGTTTCGTCAGTATAGTGCATTAGTGTTTAGTATTTATTCAGTATTGATGTATACCATAATTATCGTGTGTCAAAACAGTCATCACATACATAGCCAGCCAGGGACATGTGACATTTTCAAGTTGGCAATGCAGTGGCTGCTACGAGTCAATACTTATATTTAATATTAATATAATGGTGTTTTATTATGTAAATACAAGGGTAATTGTGTTTTATTATGTTTATTGTGTTTAATTATGTTTATATAAGGTATGTCATGTTTACATCTCATTAGCATTTTAAGTCACATTTGTTTCATCTCTCCACCACCAGGTGTCGGCCGTGCTTAGGTGGCACGAGCCGATGCATTGCTCAGCGAGTAGGCAACATCACTGCGGCGCGAGCGGACGTGGTAAGTCTCTCGTTTCACAAGAACCTCGGTACCAGCCTCTCAGGCTGCAACCTCACTCAGCAATCGCATCATCATATCATTCACGAAGCAACTAGTATTTTTATGTTAAATCTCACCGAGGAGAGAGCAGCGTCACGCATCTTAAGTAATTATAATCCAGCAGTGTGTTTATACGACCACGTGTTTGATCAAAGTGTTTAATAAAATATGGAATATTACTTGAGTGCGTTATTAATTCAGGCGTGCGCAGCGGCCATACAGCTCGCAATTTCTTAATATCTGACGGTGTATTACCAGAGACCCCTGGGCCGTCGGCCGAACGACCCAAATAATCTCATTAGCTCACCGTAGAGTTATGGCGCCGGGCAATTCATAATCATTACATTACAGCTCTGGTATACGATCGCGTCAAGTAAATACTAACTAAACATTTTTTGGGTGTGGTCAATTTTAAACCACTTGGCAGTATTACTTTGCATTGTTTACATTGGTAAACTGATTTATGGAATTATTTGTTTCCACTATTTCCCATGAAGCTTTGATAATATTTTCCTGATAATGGGCAGTCCCTTTTTCTGCAATCAGGAAGTTCACAGTTCTTAAGCATTTACACAAAAACATCCAGATGAAAACTTCACAATGTACAAGCATACATCTAAAGGCAGGAAAATATTTTTGTACTTTCACATATTTTTGCATAATTGGGAAACAGGCCAATTCCCAGTCTTGCCTATCAACATCTCCCTTTGCCTTGTTATAGTCTATTACACACTGAAATTTGACAATGGGTATACCTGCATCTTCCCTGCCACATTTTCTTCTTACTTTGTCTGTCTGTGTCATTCCAACATCCCTGTGCATAGTAGAAACAATATTCACCACTCTTGGTCATGCAATTTCACTATTACATAGCGTGGCTACAGAAGAATGAACTTCCTCAGGTTTGGTTTTCAACTGCATCACCTCTTCAAGCATGTTGTTTCTGTGTGGCCAGATTGTCCCAATACCATGAATATTTTGTGACAACTAGTGGAATAATTCCAGTGTTGTATACCAGTTATCAGCATACAATGTGTAATCAGATTGTGGTAAAGCATCTAACAATTGTAGCATCACCGATGTACTTAGTAGAAATTCCCACTCTTTGCCTTGGCTTGTGTATATTTTGAAACTTGCACAATATCCAAGGCTTGACTCACATGGTTCATATATTTTAATGCCAAATAATTCATGTTTACTGGGATTGTAAGTGACAAAGGCCAACCTGCTTATGAATTTCATGAAGATTTTACCCAAACAATGTTTTTGTCATGACATGGCTACAGTTCCAGGAGTTTGGTTCAAGCTCAATTCTAGGTGAATGGTCGTGAATGAACAGGATAATTTGTGGATGTGTAAGTTGGAATAAAATATATCCAAGAGCCATTCATCAATTGGAAGAATGAAAAAGTTGTAGAATTTTGGGTCAATGGCTTGTTTGGCTCCCCTCAAACTTCCACTGAGTGGAATTGTTGTGGGTCATTCCACATATCTTTTTATGTAAAATATGATATAAAATTTGAAGTACAGGGAGTGGGCCATTTCCTTAAGCAGCCATGAAGTGGCTGAGCAAATAAAAAGCACACATGGAGGAGTTCACGTTATTTGTTATACATTTTGTATACAATGGAGGCATGGTACTCAGTTCTGCAGTCCTGGCACAGAAAACCCACAAGTAGCCTAAATGGAAAAAGTGACCTGAGGCCATGCAACAATTAAAGAGAAATGTGTGACATGGAACCCACCAAGTTTACAGGGNCCTTAAGCAGCCATGAAGTGGCTGAGCAAATAAAAAGCACACATGGAGGAGTTCACGTTATTTGTTATACATTTTGTATACAATGGAGGCATGGTACTCAGTTCTGCAGTCCTGGCACAGAAAACCCACAAGTAGCCTAAATGGAAAAAGTGACCTGAGGCCATGCAACAATTAAAGAGAAATGTGTGACATGGAACCCACCAAGTTTACAGGGGGGTGATACCCTCAGGTGCTACATGCAGAGAAATTTAGAAGACAAGTTATAAGTAACAAGAGATGAAGGCACCCTTGGGTGGCTGCAATGTGCAACATTCCCACCCTGTCCAACTGCCAAGACTTCACTGACTGGCAAAATGGCAGGTAAAGTGAGCCTTGAACAGTCTCTTGCCAAAATGTGTAAAATTCAGAAATTCACTACACAAAAGTAAATAAAATACAAATGTATAACCCTCGTAACACAATAAGAACACTGTATGTTGGTAAATGTTTTTACNCACAAAAGTAAATAAAATACAAATGTATAACCCTCGTAACACAATAAGAACACTGTATGTTGGTAAATGTTTTTACTAATAAACCAAAGATTTGTTTTTTGGTGAATTTCTTTTCAAGTCTTTTAGTTTGACAACAATTGAGATTAATAAATTAAATTTAAAATAATTTATTTTAGAAAAGTTTGTGAATTTCACACTTTGCAAGTCCATTATGGTCATATTGGTTATACACATACACATGAACCATATTGTATCATTTCTTTATGTGATTTTCACCTATGGCATTGATTTTATGGAAAACATGATATGAGACTGGCACCTACTGCCCTAAAAAAGGCACATACTGCCCTGAAAAGGGCACACTGCAGGCTGATGACAAGGGCAGAAGGGAAGAATGTACTGTATCTCAGTATAGTGACCCTCGACACTACACCCAGTCACCCTTTGTCCTGACAGCATGGGCTTACTTATGTATTTTGGGGGCATGAACTCTGGATGGCCACTTGAAGTTGGTGGTTTACAATTGGGTGATTGCTCATAATGTCACATCGGCCAGCAGGTGGTCAGCTTGTTGAAGGTGCGACATAGTGTGTGCATAGGACAGGTGGAATTGCAGCGGCGGGATGAATGGTCATGAGGGGAACAGGCGACATGCGTTATTTTGGTGAAAAAATTAATTTGAAATATTTTGTGTGATCTATTAATCCTCTAACTTTTATTTGACTGGCATTGTTTCAGAATAAATAAATATATAAACAATGCCTAGTTTTGACCAATACATTTGCAATATGGGTTTCTTGTCTTGACCTGAGTCGTTATAATACATAAAGTTATATAAATTTGAAGTTTTCCTAAAGTAGTGTTAAACCATTGTTTTTTCACAATTTTGTAGCAGCGTTGCATTTGCAAAACTGTATACCTGTTCGTTTCTTGTGCAAGAAGTTCCCAAAACTGACCATCCAAAAATGTCTGTAAAATGCATAATGTGCATAGATTTGGCCCCAAACTCTTCAGATATGTGCATACACTCCCAGATTTCTTGTAAAAGGAATTTCCAGTTGATCAAAATTTTTGTTGGTCCATTTTCACTGGCTGTCATTGGAATTTTTACGACCAGTTATGTTGGTCGNTCATTGGAATTTTTATGACCAGTTATGTTGGTCGCTCGCAGTAACTCTTTGTTACTTCTGGTGGTGTTTCTGTCAGATTCTAATGTGAAATCAGTGTCTGAAGGCACATAATTGTAACTGGATTCACTACAGCTATCTTCTAAACATTTTTACCGACTATGATAGTTTATTAAGCACATTGTTGGTAAATTTAATTATAGGAAAGCAAGCTAAAAAAAAATAGCCAAAAACTGCTTAGTAAATGTTATTTTCTTGGGTTTCACATCTACGAGAAATGGTCACTGTGGTACTATCTAGCAGGTAAACTCTGAACTGTATGTGGTGGTGCTAGTGACTTGTTTGTGCTGCTATCACAAGTTGAGTGAATTAGCAATGATACATTAGATATATCACTCTTTTTTGACCATGATGTGCCCAATGCATCATAGTATTTCAAGGGGTTAATATGTATCAGTACATATGTTTAGCATCACAAATAGCTTTTTAATTTTATAAATAAATTATTTTATAAATTATTTTTTTAAATATTATTTATTATAAAAAAAGTGTATTTGAAAATTAAAGAACAAAAATGTTACAAATCCCATTGCTCCTAATAATGCTGTAAATTACATTTTTTTAAGCTAAACACAATTCAAACTATAAATTTTGTGGAAAATTAATAGTTGCTAAAGCAAATCAAATTTTTAAACTTCATATAGGCTACGTCATATTTTATTTTGATGCAGCATTATCTAAAGTAATATAGATAATTATGATTCTACTATTTTAAGAGTTGTTAGAAGAGGTCATGATATGCCAACTTCAGACAACCATTTCCTCTGAAAAATAGAGATTAAATAAATGTTGTAATAGTTAATGGTATACAGAGCTAAAGGGTTTTTGATAAGTAAAAAGTATGTTGGTTTCAGTGAAACATTGAAGTTTTAAATAATTCTTATACTTTGATGCTAGTAGATTATTACAGTTTATTTTTATACCCTACAGTTAGATAATTAAATAATTTACTAATTTATTTTAATTTTACTTATATTTTTGGGTCCTCTAAGTAGAGGACCCATAAAATCATAATGATTGAAACATAATATTAATTTGAAATAAACAAATTTAAAAGTGCTGTTTTTGAAAAAAAAAAATAGTTTTTAATATTTTTCTGTTAAATTATTGAAACTTGATATTGAAATTGTGAAAGGGTAACTCTGAATACTGTAATAATAAATAAATTAAAAATATAAACATTAAATTAGCTTTAAAAATATGTTAAATTGGTGAATCTAAAAAAAATCTACATTTTCAAAATAAAAATGTTTTCTCGCCATAAGCACACACAAATGCTTTACTGAGTGAAGGTTTGTAGTTTTTTCAGACAGTCCTTTCATGTGGTTGGTTGCACTATAATCAACATACAATTTTGTAGAATTTACACTAGCTGACATGGTCATCAGTAATGACCATCTACTACCTTTAAAGTTGGTGCTGGTCCTTGACATAATTTTGCTTTGGCATTGCTTTGCCATATGTTTTGCCACTGAAAGATGAAACAATTTAAGGTACTCTTCATATGATAATTCTTTTTCCTTTTTACATTTGATGGTGTTTTGTATCCTAACTCCAGGCATAATAGCTACCTCACTTGATCCATCTTTTCCTAAGTTCTTGTTTCTTTCTATCAGTAGCTGCTTTCTTGTTAGTCAGCGGAAAGTTGTCCTACTGAGTGTTTCAGGCCCAGTACTATAGACTAATAATATTCTTTTGATAAACCACTTGACATAAATACTGCCAAAAACTCGTCATCTATGGATTACAATATGTACCACAGCTGATGCTGTATTATCATGAGGGCTGTCACACACTCATTCATAGTCTTGTACCTCTTAAGTGTCTGATGATGCAATTATGCCCAAAGGGTAACATTTCCATACAGGCTTGTGTCATATATTATTGTGAAAGAGATAAAAGTTCTATATGAAACTTCCAGGGGTTATAGTTGTTTAAACCCTCAAGTTTTTCATTGAGTG